>JACEGR010004472.1:0-86999 GCA_014170235.1 Listronotus bonariensis
TTTATGTTATTTGCACTGTTACAATCTTTTTTCGTATTTGTAACATCCACAAATACAACAGCCGCCAGATTACTTGTTATCGGTCTCTTTTAAGCGGTCTCACTTCTTTGCAGCTTTCTCCGACCTGAATTGTTAACATACGTTCGTTTTTTGTTTAAATCCGTTTATCACTATCTCACTTCTGATACATTGACTTCACTTATAAAACATAAATAAGATTGAAGTTGGGTTTGTGATAAGAAATAATTTATTCGATTCCGATATTTTATTTTACTTCAAATTGAAAGTGTTTTTTTCTGCGGCCCTCAAGCTTTTGTAGTTAATTTAATTGGCTCGCGAAGGCATTTAGTTTGAACAGCCCTGCTCTATTTCAATCAAGTAATATTTTAAAAATAAATAAAAACCATCTAACCGTAAATCCCGACAGTGCTCAGACGACGTGCTGGCCAAAACAGCCTGTTATCCTTTTCTATACTGTGCAGTCGGTCGCTTCGCATGGTACATGGTGACTCTGCCTTGCCGACACTGTGTGAAAGCTGCTTTTAAACGCGCCGCAAGAGAGTGCATTAACTATTAATATTTAATGAACTGCTATTACCTTGATTCTAAATGTCGTGCGTCTTGAACACAAGCTTAGTTACTGTTATCGCTAGACGCTAGTACCTCGAACCGCCTAAAGTCGAGGATGTGTCGCAACCTATTCCGAGTATACTGGACCAGTAAAGCAACAACAAAGGATTTATGTTACTTCTCCAATCCAAAATGTTTACATGCGGGTATTCAAGTTAGGCTGTCTATTTTCCTCAGATTGCCTTTGTTCAAAAAATTAAAATGTTGGTTTCTATACTGTGTAAGGCTTTGGCGGCCATCTTCTGCTAAACATAAGTTTTTTGGGCTGTTCGGCTGTCGTAGATTTTGTATCCTTGACGTTTCGCCAGCGCGAATGGTTGGCATGCTAAGAAGGTTCCTAGTAGACTACAGTAGTACGCAAGTAGTCTACTAGGAACCCTCGTAAACCTAGACTGATTCGCGGTCTAGTGTTTTTATTAAATTATTATACATTCAACTAGCCAACTAAGCTAGATCTTGCTAAAAATATGATGAATAGTTTAAACGATTAAATTTAAAGGTCTTGTGATTATATGATTTTTTCCACTATTATGAAATGGACCAATCAAACACAACCAATTTTTGAATAAATTTTCTTTCGATAAGTAATTGAATTACCAGCGAATAAATTTTTTCATCCATACTGATTGTTAAAATTGTTTGAAAATGTCAAATTTGCTTTATTCTATAATAGTCTCTGAGCCAGTTGGCTTCATGATAATAATACTTTTAAAACCTTTTTGGAGGGCTTCCTTATGACCAATCTACAACGAATATACATAGCGCCATATATGAAAGCGGCGCGGTGGTTTGACCCAGCCTGTCAATGTCAAATATTTCGGGTGTCGAATTGGGTAAACGTGTCACTTTTTGTCGGATAAGTTTACCACAATGTTTTACATACAATTTTTAAACTTAATCGTAAGGGTTACAGTTACGAAACCCGCCAAATCCGATACACTAAACATGTCCAAGAGTCTTATGGTTTCGTGACTGTAACACTTACGATTTTTGGCACAATGTTTAAAAATTGTATTTTAAACATTCTGGGTAAACTTGTCCGACAAAAAAGTGATGCCAGTTTAGCCAGTCCGACACCCGAAACATTTGACATTGACAGGCTGGGTCAAAGCGCCGCTTCCATATATGTCGGTATGAATATTCGTGGTAGACTCATCAAAAGGAACCCCCCATTTTTTATAATTTTCGTTATAACTCGCCTCATGGGCCAATTTTATAATGATGGAAATTAACAAGTAAAAAAAATATTGAAAACTGTCAAATAAACATTATGTGTGAAAGCAAAAAAAAAGGAAAGAATAAACAATACCAAGACTGTATCAGTTGCTACCACAGGCGTGTAATTTCCATTTTCGTAAAGCTCTTAAAATATATGTATACCAAACAAAAAGCTTTTTAACATCATTTTAGAGAAACGCAAAGCCTGTAAGTATATTTTCTGTAAGAAGTTACATTCTTGAAACGACTTTTATCGAATTTTTTTCTTTAAGCGCTAGAGGGTTTTTTTACACAACAAAGAAATATAAATTTACCATAACTAGCATAAAATATTGGAAGTATGTAACATTTTCTGGCGTCTTTTTTCTTTTGTATATTTTTTTATACCAGGAATAAAATCACTAACAACCTGTTTATTTTTCTTAATAAAAATATGAACTGACCATATGAAAACATAACTAGGCCCGTCTCAAGCGGGCGGGCACTGCACATGGGCTGTACCTTCAAGGGGTTGGTCAATTGAGCGACTTATCATGTAATATTCAGTCATTGTCCTATTAAATAGCCACCTTAGCTACAGCTTATAAACCGTCATCGCATGGAAAAAATCTTGATACTGAGCTTCTTTAGTTTTTTTAAACTCAAAAGGAGCTTAAAGCCAAACAAGGTAGATATTTATTCTATTGCAGTTCCTACCAAAGAATCACGTAGTGCCTTACTTATGCACCCCTGTACAGTCTAACTTAAGAAGCCCCGAACTTTCCACTTTGTTTGTGCCTTTATCCCTGGAGTTATACGCCGTATTTTTATTGTCAAGCGGTTTAAAATCATTACTATTTTTCGGTAAATGATGACGTCATTAACGTCGCGTGTTTAACTGTATTTGAAAACAGGTCGAAGAACGCTGCAAAGAAGTGAGACCGCTTAAAAAAGACAGATAAGAAGTAATCTGACGGCCATTGTAGTTGTGGATATTACAAATATGACAAACGATTAATCAGAGACTAAATGAAAAAAGAAAAATAATTAAAAAAGTGAAAAATGAAGCAACTCCCGAGCTGCGTCAAGCAACAGGAGAAGTGGGGTTAAAAATTATCAGCTGATACATAGGCTTAAAAACATTGAATTTTTTGACTACATCCATTCTTAAATGCAGTTTAAAACGTCTTTTAAATAGTTGACAATAAAAAATACTGCGTATAACTCCAGGGATAAAGGCACAAACAAAGTGGAAAGTTCGGGGCTTCTTAAGTTAGACTGTACAGGGGTGCATAAGTAAGGCACTACGTGATTCTTTGGTAGGAACTGCAATAGAATAAATATCTACCTTGTTTGGCTTTAAGCTCCTTTTGAGTTTAAAAAAACTAAAGAAGCTCAGTATCAAGATTTTTTCCATGCGATGACGGTTTATAAGCTGTAGCTAAGGTGGCTATTTAATAGGACAATGACTGAATATTACATGATAAGTCGCTCAATTGACCAACCCCTTGAAGGTACAGCCCATGTGCAGTGCCCGCCCGCTTGAGACGGGCCTAGTTATGTTTTCATATGGTCAGTTCATATTTTTATTAAGAAAAATAAACAGGTTGTTAGTGATTTTATTCCTGGTATAAAAAAAATATACAAAAGAAAAAAGACGCCAGAAAATGTTACATACTTCCAATATTTTATGCTAGTTATGGTAAATTTATATTTCTTTGTTGTGTAAAAAAACCCTCTAGCGCTTAAAGAAAAAATTCGATAAAAGTCGTTTCAAGAATGTAACTTCTTACAGAAAATATACTTACAGGCTTTGCGTTTCTCTAAAATGATGTTAAAAAGCTTTTTGTTTGGTATACATATATTTTAAGAGCTTTACGAAAATGGAAATTACACGCCTGTGGTAGCAACTGATACAGTCTTGGTATTGTTTATTCTTTCCTTTTTTTTGCTTTCACACATAATGTTTATTTGACAGTTTTCAATATTTTTTTTACTTGTTAATTTCCATCATTATAAAATTGGCCCATGAGGCGAGTTATAACGAAAATTATAAAAAATGGGGGGTTCCTTTTGATGAGTCTACCACGAATATTCATACCGACATATATGGAAGCGGCGCTTTAACCCAGCCTGTCAATGTCAAATGTTTCGGGTGTCGGACTGGCTAAACTGGCATCACTTTTTTGTCGGACAAGTTTACCCAGAATGTTTAAAATACAATTTTTAAACATTGTGCCAAAAATCGTAAGTGTTACAGTCACGAAACCATAAGACTCTTGGACATGTTTAGTGTATCGGATTTGGCGGGTTTCGTAACTGTAACCCTTACGATTAAGTTTAAAAATTGTATGTAAAACATTGTGGTAAACTTATCCGACAAAAAGTGACACGTTTACCCAATTCGACACCCGAAATATTTGACATTGACAGGCTGGGTCAAACCACCGCGCCGCTTTCATATATGGCGCTATGTATATTCGTTGTAGATTGGTCATAAGGAAGCCCTCCAAAAAGGTTTTAAAAGTATTATTATCATGAAGCCAACTGGCTCAGAGACTATTATAGAATAAAGCAAATTTGACATTTTCAAACAATTTTAACAATCAGTATGGATGAAAAAATTTATTCGCTGGTAATTCAATTACTTATCGAAAGAAAATTTATTCAAAAATTGGTTGTGTTTGATTGGTCCATTTCATAATAGTGGAAAAAATCATATAATCACAAGACCTTTAAATTTAATCGTTTAAACTATTCATCATATTTTTAGCAAGATCTAGCTTAGTTGGCTAGTTGAATGTATAATAATTTAATAAAAACACTAGACCGCGAATCAGTCTAGGTTTACGAGGGTTCCTAGTAGACTACTTGCGTACTACTGTAGTCTACTAGGAACCTTCTTAGCATGCCAACCATTCGCGCTGGCGAAACGTCAAGGATACAAAATCTACGACAGCCGAACAGCCCAAAAAACTTATGTTTAGCAGAAGATGGCCGCCAAAGCCTTACACAGTATAGAAACCAACATTTTAATTTTTTGAACAAAGGCAATCTGAGGAAAATAGACAGCCTAACTTGAATACCCGCATGTAAACATTTTGGATTGGAGAAGTAACATAAATCCTTTGTTGTTGCTTTACTGGTCCAGTATACTCGGAATAGGTTGCGACACATCCTCGACTTTAGGCGGTTCGAGGTACTAGCGTCTAGCGATAACAGTAACTAAGCTTGTGTTCAAGACGCACGACATTTAGAATCAAGGTAATAGCAGTTCATTAAATATTAATAGTTAATGCACTCTCTTGCGGCGCGTTTAAAAGCAGCTTTCACACAGTGTCGGCAAGGCAGAGTCACCATGTACCATGCGAAGCGACCGACTGCACAGTATAGAAAAGGATAACAGGCTGTTTTGGCCAGCACGTCGTCTGAGCACTGTCGGGATTTACGGTTAGATGGTTTTTATTTATTTTTAAAATATTACTTGATTGAAATAGAGCAGGGCTGTTCAAACTAAATGCCTTCGCGAGCCAATTAAATTAACTACAAAAGCTTGAGGGCCGCAGAAAAAAACACTTTCAATTTGAAGTAAAATAAAATATCGGAATCGAATAAATTATTTCTTATCACAAACCCAACTTCAATCTTATTTATGTTTTATAAGTGAAGTCAATGTATCAGAGTGAGATAGTGATAAACGGATTTAAACAAAAACGAACGTATGTTAACAATTCAGGTCGGAGAAAGCTGCAAAGAAGTGAGACCGCTTAAAAGAGACCGATAACAAGTAATCTGGCGGCTGTTGTATTTGTGGATGTTACAAATACGAAAAAAGATTGTAACAGTGCAAATAACATAAAAGTCGTTTTTGGGTATTTATTTCTGGCCCTAAAAAGTTAAAATATGGTTAGAATACCTTATCCATCAAAATTAAGTAATTAAAACAGTTTAAATCTTTGAAGTTAATAAATACATGTACATAATATAATACTTACTAAAATTTAGCACGAATATATCCAAAAACTTCAGTTTTATTAAAGAAAATAGCAATTAGTATACCAGATAAACAAGCCAAACAGAGCAACCATTAAAACAGAGTAATGCGCACACGTGGCGGACACGCAATGGCGGGAATTACTAATTTGGTTTAAAAAAATTACAAATAGTGGTTGTTTTTGCATAGGAATCCTAAATCTTTATATATTTTAAGGCTTTTATTAAAGTATTTTTAAAATATTAATTTTTTAATGAATAATTTTTATTTTAAATTAAAAATTTCATAATTTAAATTTCCCGCGTAATGAGATTTGGCAACCTAAGCTCTCAGATGGGCGACTTCGCCATTTTCACCAATTTCGCTGTTGCCTATTTTGTAATCCCATTGACACCCCCTGATGAAAATTAATATTTGGGCAAACGACCTCTATAAAGTGGGCTGAAAGGTTCACAATAAGATGTGGCTGGTGCGCCAGGTAATTATACTCGCTTTAGTAATTGAAATAAATACCCAAAAACGACTTTTATGTTATTTGCACTGTTACAATCTTTTTTCGTATTTGTAACATCCACAAATACAACAGCCGCCAGATTACTTGTTATCGGTCTCTTTTTAAGCGGTCTCACTTCTTTGCAGCTTTCTCCGACCTGAATTGTTAACATACGTTCGTTTTTTGTTTAAATCCGTTTATCACTATCTCACTCTGATACATTGACTTCACTTATAAAACATAAATAAGATTGAAGTTGGGTTTGTGATAAGAAATAATTTATTCGATTCCGATATTTTATTTTACTTCAAATTGAAAGTGTTTTTTTCTGCGGCCCTCAAGCTTTTGTAGTTAATTTAATTGGCTCGCGAAGGCATTTAGTTTGAACAGCCCTGCTCTATTTCAATCAAGTAATATTTTAAAAATAAATAAAAACCATCTAACCGTAAATCCCGACAGTGCTCAGACGACGTGCTGGCCAAAACAGCCTGTTATCCTTTTCTATACTGTGCAGTCGGTCGCTTCGCATGGTACATGGTGACTCTGCCTTGCCGACACTGTGTGAAAGCTGCTTTTAAACGCGCCGCAAGAGAGTGCATTAACTATTAATATTTAATGAACTGCTATTACCTTGATTCTAAATGTCGTGCGTCTTGAACACAAGCTTAGTTACTGTTATCGCTAGACGCTAGTACCTCGAACCGCCTAAAGTCGAGGATGTGTCGCAACCTATTCCGAGTATACTGGACCAGTAAAGCAACAACAAAGGATTTATGTTACTTCTCCAATCCAAAATGTTTACATGCGGGTATTCAAGTTAGGCTGTCTATTTTCCTCAGATTGCCTTTGTTCAAAAAATTAAAATGTTGGTTTCTATACTGTGTAAGGCTTTGGCGGCCATCTTCTGCTAAACATAAGTTTTTTGGGCTGTTCGGCTGTCGTAGATTTTGTATCCTTGACGTTTCGCCAGCGCGAATGGTTGGCATGCTAAGAAGGTTCCTAGTAGACTACAGTAGTACGCAAGTAGTCTACTAGGAACCCTCGTAAACCTAGACTGATTCGCGGTCTAGTGTTTTTATTAAATTATTATACATTCAACTAGCCAACTAAGCTAGATCTTGCTAAAAATATGATGAATAGTTTAAACGATTAAATTTAAAGGTCTTGTGATTATATGATTTTTTCCACTATTATGAAATGGACCAATCAAACACAACCAATTTTTGAATAAATTTTCTTTCGATAAGTAATTGAATTACCAGCGAATAAATTTTTTCATCCATACTGATTGTTAAAATTGTTTGAAAATGTCAAATTTGCTTTATTCTATAATAGTCTCTGAGCCAGTTGGCTTCATGATAATAATACTTTTAAAACCTTTTTTGGAGGGCTTCCTTATGACCAATCTACAACGAATATACATAGCGCCATATATGAAAGCGGCGCGGTGGTTTGACCCAGCCTGTCAATGTCAAATATTTCGGGTGTCGAATTGGGTAAACGTGTCACTTTTTGTCGGATAAGTTTACCACAATGTTTTACATACAATTTTTAAACTTAATCGTAAGGGTTACAGTTACGAAACCCGCCAAATCCGATACACTAAACATGTCCAAGAGTCTTATGGTTTCGTGACTGTAACACTTACGATTTTTGGCACAATGTTTAAAAATTGTATTTTAAACATTCTGGGTAAACTTGTCCGACAAAAAAGTGATGCCAGTTTAGCCAGTCCGACACCCGAAACATTTGACATTGACAGGCTGGGTTAAAGCGCCGCTTCCATATATGTCGGTATGAATATTCGTGGTAGACTCATCAAAAGGAACCCCCCATTTTTTATAATTTTCGTTATAACTCGCCTCATGGGCCAATTTTATAATGATGGAAATTAACAAGTAAAAAAAATATTGAAAACTGTCAAATAAACATTATGTGTGAAAGCAAAAAAAAGGAAAGAATAAACAATACCAAGACTGTATCAGTTGCTACCACAGGCGTGTAATTTCCATTTTCGTAAAGCTCTTAAAATATATGTATACCAAACAAAAAGCTTTTTAACATCATTTTAGAGAAACGCAAAGCCTGTAAGTATATTTTCTGTAAGAAGTTACATTCTTGAAACGACTTTTATCGAATTTTTTCTTTAAGCGCTAGAGGGTTTTTTTACACAACAAAGAAATATAAATTTACCATAACTAGCATAAAATATTGGAAGTATGTAACATTTTCTGGCGTCTTTTTTCTTTTGTATATTTTTTTTATACCAGGAATAAAATCACTAACAACCTGTTTATTTTTCTTAATAAAAATATGAACTGACCATATGAAAACATAACTAGGCCCGTCTCAAGCGGGCGGGCACTGCACATGGGCTGTACCTTCAAGGGGTTGGTCAATTGAGCGACTTATCATGTAATATTCAGTCATTGTCCTATTAAATAGCCACCTTAGCTACAGCTTATAAACCGTCATCGCATGGAAAAAATCTTGATACTGAGCTTCTTTAGTTTTTTTAAACTCAAAAGGAGCTTAAAGCCAAACAAGGTAGATATTTATTCTATTGCAGTTCCTACCAAAGAATCACGTAGTGCCTTACTTATGCACCCCTGTACAGTCTAACTTAAGAAGCCCCGAACTTTCCACTTTGTTTGTGCCTTTATCCCTGGAGTTATACGCAGTATTTTTTATTGTCAACTATTTAAAAGACGTTTTAAACTGCATTTAAGAATGGATGTAGTCAAAAAATTCAATGTTTTTAAGCCTATGTATCAGCTGATAATTTTTAACCCCACTTCTCCTGTTGCTTGACGCAGCTCGGGAGTTGCTTCATTTTTCACTTTTTTAATTATTTTTCTTTTTTCATTTAGTCTCTGATTAATCGTTTGTCATATTTGTAATATCCACAACTACAATGGCCGTCAGATTACTTCTTATCTGTCTTTTTTAAGCGGTCTCACTTCTTTGCAGCGTTCTTCGACCTGTTTTCAAATACAGTTAAACACGCGACGTTAATGACGTCATCATTTACCGAAAAATAGTAATGATTTTAAACCGTTGACAATAAAAAATACGGCTATAGACAGTGTCAACTGCTGCCCACGAACAACCTTTCTTTTCCGTCCAATCTTTAAGTCCTATCCCCCTTACCTCCCTTAAAACACACCTTACTATTTAGTCTTTTGCCTTCGCGGAATCTTTAAAAAATTCAAATGTCTCTTAGTCGCAAAATTTCGCTCTACTTTGGCGAGTTTTCGTCGTCGGTTCTAATCACACGATAGTTGATTTCTACCGAAAGCGGAGCTTGATTTTTTACTGAAAATGAACAGTTAAATATTTTCGTATATTGGAAAAAATATATTCTAATAACACAATATCCAGTTTAAATAAATTGCAAATTAAAAGGTTATAAAGACCAAACTTTAAAATATAAAATACAGGGTTATTATTTAAAAACTTACCACTCAAGCTTTATACGAAAAGAGACAGATTTAAGAAAATCGCCGAAACACGTCAAAATATTTATTGAAGGAAAACGTTTTTTTATAAAAATTAGACTCTTTAACCCTTTAACCACCATAGCCACCACTTCAAAATTCTTAAATGAGGGTCAAGTGACATTATTTTAAAGCTTCTGACGAATAGTTTATATCCCTAGAATATAAATTTAATACCTTCACCCACTACAAAAAGGCGATCTTTAAACTAACAAAGTTAAAGATACTAAATAAGATATTCTCTTAAAGCTCTTTAGGAGATATTTATAATTTTGATACTAGTAATAATATACAGTAGTACAGGGTAGAATAAAAAGTGTATATTTTTTAATGAAGCACCCTGTACATTACATTACCATTTAAAACACCTTTTAAAGAGCTATAAGAAAATACCACATTAGGCATATCTAACTTTATTAATTCCGGAAATAATATAACTTTACCTACTATAAAATGGCGGTACTTAAAAAATTAGCTGTATCCTCTATTTGGATGGCCATATATCCGAAACTTATAAAGGTATTTCTTATGTGAAATTTTTTAAAGGTCTTTTAAACATCTTATTAATTGTGATATATTATACTGGGTGATTCATAAAATACCTATATACTTTTTTTCCTACTAGGTTCACGCAACACACATTACACTATTTTAAAAATTGCAATTACTACTTTAATAGTACTGCGAAAAGATGTCAGAATCTGTTGTTATTTTAAATAGCAAAGGATATTTTTAAGTTGCTCATACAGTTTGAATGTTTTCTTGAATGACTTGTTTTGCTGCAATTTTTCTTGCTTTTTTAATTCCAATTTTTGCTGCGATTTGTTTTAACAATAGGTTTCACCAAAATACCAAAAATTTAAATGGCTTAAACATTTTTCAACATTTACCATTTTTACCATTTTTTGTTATCTTTTATAGTTTTTTATTAGAAATAAACTGAAACAATTTAAAAACAAAAATAAACCACTTCATAATCTTTGCTTACCTCTGAGCGGTATGCGTATATCTAAATTCGCCAGAGCCTCATTTGTCAAAGCAAGGTGTATGACGAGCACATTGAGGTTGACTTGAGTATGAGAGGCTATAAGGGACGAATCATACTCCTTGCACCCCAAAACTGTCTTAAACGACATTTGTCCGAAATTAAAACTGTCGGTCTATAATTATATTTGTCAAAAATATTTTAAACGAAATTTTTCTAAAATTGTACCTCTTATGAAAGTCTTTAACGACTTTAGTCTAAAATTATATTTGTCAAAAATATCTTAAACGACATTTGTCTAAAATTTTATCTGTTATATAAGTCTTAAACGACATTTGTCTAAAATTGTATCTGTCATAAAAGTCAAAAATTACATCAGTCAAAAAGGTCTTAAACGACTTTAGTCTAAAATTTTATTATCTTTTAAAAATATCTTAAACGACTTTTGTCAAAATATCTTAAACAATATTTGTCTATTATTTTAAGTGTCAAAAAACCTTTAACGACTTAAGTCTAAAATTATATTTGTCATAAATATCTGAAACGACATTTGTCAAAAAAGTATTAAAGACATATGTCCAAAATTAAATGGGTAAAACATGTCTTTATGTAAAAAGCTTGCAACTTTGTTTTAGACCTATTATTTTTTTGGATAGTTTTTAATCGATTTCTCTTCTTTACTGGTAAAATTTGTTTTCGATTTTTCCTGAATTTTCTTATGTAAATTAAGGCGTCGTGTGTTGCTTCCAAAACTCTACCTCTTTCTGCTTCTTTCAGATAAAGATTTTTTGCCACTCTAAATTTTCGCCGTATGATCTACTTAACTTCCTTGTTTAGATTTTTACACCATTTAAGTTTTCTTTTTGCTTTTATTATTTAAAGTGTTGTGGTATTTCTATCTAATGTCCTATTTTTAATTTTTTTACTGTGTTTTTTTTATGATTAACATTTTTCTCTTTTGTGTTTTTGCAGGGCGTATTTCTTTGAGAATACCCCACTATCTTTCTTCTAAGTTTGCATCTTCTAACAAGCTGCTACATTCTACGAAGTAAAAGGCAGAGTTTTTGAAAGTGCCTTGATCAGTTCTTTACTATGTAACTATATGTAAGTTCACTATCTTTCCTCTTACATCTTCTAACAAGTTGCAGCATTTCACAATGTCGAATGCGAAATTTTTGGAAGTTTTTTTAAACAGTTTCTCTCACTTTCTTTTTTTTTTTTTAGTTTAATCTTCCAAAAAGCTGCTGCTTTATACAAGGTCACAGGTAAAATTTTTAAAATTTTCTTACAAAGTTTCTCACACTGATATGTAGAATTCATGATTTTCAAAAAGCAGGACATGTTCCTTCTGAATTTCTTCACTAAGTTTCTTCTGAGTTTACATCTTGTAACAAGTTGCTGCATTGTACAAGGTTGAAGGCAGAATTTTTGAATGTTACTTAAACCGTTTTTTAAATTAATAAGTAAAGTTCATGATCTTCAAGAAGCAGAGCGTATTTTTTCTGAATTACTCTACTCCACTATTCCTCTTCCGAATTTACATATTCTTAAAAGCTGCTGCCTTCCACAAGGTCGTAGGCAGAATTATTGAAAGTTTTTGTAACAGTTTTTTAGACGGGTGAGTAGAGTTTTTAATCTTTAAAAAGTGGGGCGTATTTCTTCTGGAGTACTTCACTCTCTTTCCTCTGAGATTACATCTTCTAACAAGCTGCTGCATTTCATAAGATCAAAGACGGCATTTTTAAAAGTTTTTTGAACAGTTTTTCAGACTTATGTGTAGAGTTTGTGATTTTTTTTTAATTACTTAACTACGTGTCATTTACGTTTACATCTTCTTAAAAGCTGCGACATTTCACAAGATCGCAGCGAATTTCTTGAATGTTTTTTGAACAGCTTCTCAGACTGAAGTTTAAAGTTCATAATCTTTAAAAAGTAGGGCGTATTTCTTCTGGATTACTTCAGTATCTTTCCTTTAAGATTACATCTTCTAACAAGCAGCTGAATTTCCCAGCAGCTCGTAGGCAGATTTCTTAAAAGCTTTTTGAACAGTTTTTCAGACTGATGTGTAGAGTTTGTGATCTTCAAAAAACAAAGCGTATTTCTTCTGGATTACTTTATCATCATTTCTCTGAGATTACATTTTCTAACAAGCTACTGCATTTTACAATTTCGAAGGCAGAATTATTAAAGGTTCTAGTTTTTGTGTAGACTTCTGTAATCCTCAAAAGGCTTCTTCTTCTGAATTACTTTATTATTTTTCCTCTGAGATTACATGTTCTAACAAGCTGCCGTATTTTACAAGGTTGCAGGCAGATTCTTAAAAAAATAATCAGTTATTTAGACTGATGTGTAAAGTTTATGAACTTTAAAAAGCAGGGTGTATTTCTTCTGAATTACTTTACTATCTTTCGTCTAAGCTCGCATCTTCTAACAAGCTGCCGCATTTTACAAGGTCGGAGACGAAATTTTTGAAAGCTTTTTGAAAAGTTTTTCAGACTAACGTGTAGAGTTCGTAATTTTCAAAAACAAAGCGTATTTCTTTCGGATAACTTCACTAGTTCTTTTTCGAGTAATTTTTTTTAAAGCTGCTGCATTATCCAAGGTCATAAGCAGATTTTTAGAGTTCGTTATTTTAAAAACGTTGGTTGTATTACTTCTATAACACTTTAACTTTGTTTATACGGAGTTGACGTCTGCTAACAAAATGGTTTAGTTTTTGAGATGGAACGCACAATTCTTAAAAAGTTTCTTGAACATTTTTGCTCCATAACGTATAGACTTCGTTATCTTGAAAAGCATTGAAAGCATGGTAATACTTTGCTGTGTTTTTTGAAATTAATATATTATTCTAATAAAATGATTCACTTTAATGTAAAAGGCACAATTCTTGAAAGTTTCCTAAACAGCTTTTCTATCTGATGCGTAGAATTAGTTATCTTGAAAAAGCAAAGTATACTTCTTTATAATACTTTACTGTGTTTCTTCGGAGGTTACATCTTTTAACAAAATGTTTTATTTTCTGAGGTGAAAGGCAGAATCCTTGAAAGTTTTTTGAACAACTTTGCTCTCAAATGTGTAAAATTCGTTATTAAAAAAAGGTTTTTCTTTTGTAATATTACAACAAAATGTTTCATATCCTTAGGTGGACGGAAAAATAATTGTAATTTCTTGAACAATTTAGCTCTCTGGTGTCTAAAGTTCGTTATCCTGAAAAAGCATGGTGTATTTCTTCCATAATGTTTTACTGTGTTTCTTTGGAGTTCATATCTTTTAATAAAATGTTCCATTTCCTGAGGTCGAAGGCACAATTCTTGAAAGTTACTTGAACAGCTTTGCTCTCTCATGTGTAGAGTTCGTTATCTTAAAAAGCATGGTGTATTTCTTTTATATTACTTCACCGTCTTTCTTTTGAGTGTAGTGTTATAAACACCTATTAAAATATACTGTCACCGCTAAACGGAACCCGTATATCCCTATTAGCCAGAGCCTCATCTGTCAAAGCAGGGTGTACGACGAGCACCATGAAGTTGACTTGAATATGACAGGCTATACATATAAGACGCATCAAACCCTGATACTTGCTCAAAACTTTTTTATTAAAGCACTGGGAAATTTTTATATATTTTTTATTAATAATAAGATATGATTGGCTTTAATTTTAAGTTTTTGTTCTAAAACGATGTAAAAATTTATGTTGCTAGAAAGTAAAGGAGAAGTGTTTTTTAAAAGGGGATATATTCAATCTTTATTTTTGCGTTTAATAGCTTCTGGGATCTCTTTATTTATATTAAAATGTACAAATTTTTCACTTTAAACTAAATTATTAGTTTTATTTGTTTTTCATATACCGTTTTGTGATAGTATAAGCAAAGAATACCAATCCATAGAACCCCACAAGTGAGATTTCAGCGTACCCTAAAAAATTTAGTACCTACCCCTGACCAACAGATGGCGAAAGTAGTACGATGTCGCTTTGCTAATACGATTACCATCAGAAATTGATAGCAGTCGCAGACGAGCCGTCGGCCCGATCAGTTAGAGTGAGGATATACGCAAAATTTAATAAAAATAAAATCCCTGATAAATGGACCCAGTATCCATAAGATTATTAAATTTATGATTTCAGAATAGGATATATCGATGCGTTTTTACAAAACATCGTAAGCGACATTCTATACTTTTTAATCCTCTTAAAGTTAAATATATATTTTTTAAATAATATGAGCGGTGATTATTATATACCTCAAAAATAAAAAGCACACACAAAATTAACTGTATATAAATACTTTTAAAAACAAAATTAAACCGACCCCAAAAACATAAATAAAACTTACTAAAGAGTTAGAAAAAAATTGAGAAATAAAAACATCAAGTTGTGTTATAACAGTTATAACATATGGTATTAAGTATAAATGGCTTTTGCCTACTTCGTTATGAGTATTTAGTAGTTTAGCTCATATGTTATTACCCGATTCCCCTTTTTTATTTATAACTTTTTAGTGACTTTTATTTGTGTTTTTAAATTGATTTAATTTTTTTTTAAGTGTCTATTTTTCGCTTTCTTATTTATTATTATCACTATTAAATCGGTAAACATGCACTAATAAACACTACCCGTATCTCTTTCAGTTCGGTGAAAAGGGTAAATTTTACCCCAAGGTTATCGATTCTGAATGCACCCCTGATATCTGAGCATATACCAGACTAGAGGCAAAGAATCGGTCAAGTACCTTCTCTCTTGACATCCTGACTTTGATTTTTTATGGGACCACCGCGGAAGTGCACCCTTTCAAATGAAAAAGAATTTTTAAAATCGGTCCACAATTGACGTAGTAATCGCGTAACATACAAACACAAAAAAAACAGATAAGTGCGAATTGAGAACCTCCTCGTTTTTGAAGTCGGTTAAAAATCCATAGCTTTGTTACTGTTTTATTTTTTGTTGCAAGCAAATTTTTATTACTTAATGATATTAGGCAATATGCGCCGGATGCATTTAAGTTTTTGAAGCTAGATAAATACGTTAGAACTTAAAAGAAAACATAGCTTATGTTACATTTTTGAAGGGAAAGTTTAAATTTTAGGAGTATTCGAAAATATACAGGGGGTTCTATTTAAAATAAAAATTTGCCCTCTGTGGAAAAATCTTCCATTTTGCTTTTGAAATAATTGAACGACACAACAACCCTTACCAAAAAAAATGTAAAATCAAATAAAGGCAATTTAATGAAAGTCAACGAGTTCAACAACATGTAAAGACTCTAAAAATAGCAAAAGCTCATTCGATTCGGAATGACGCCTGGAAAACGTTTTTTAAGGGCGACATAATAAATTGTGATTGTTGTTAACAAAATAAGAAAAAAAAGGTTGGTTAGTTTTTTGGTAATTTTGAAAATAATAACATTTAAGGTATTTGAATAAAATAAAGAGGAAATTTTCAATAAAAAAGTCTTTCATCTCCTCATTATAACTTTTTACGATGAAAATGGGGCTCCGCAGGATCGTTAAGGCATAGGCCGTCTAAAAAGCCGTTATATCACTTAAAGTATTTCTTTGTAAGATTAAATACCAATTTATGTTGTAACCAAACACGTGAACTCAAAAAACCGTGGTAAAGAAATATTTTGTTGTTTTTTTACAAAGTTACCCCCGCCCTTGTTAATTAACTTTTTTAATACCTGTTTTGATGAATTACGGCATAAAAGTTTAAATAATTTATTGGTCAATACATTTTTCGCTTTGTGAAGCGTTTCCTATTTAGGGTAATTAATAAAGTTATGCAAAAACATAAGTAGTTAGTAACAAAATAATAAACTAATTTTTTGCATAACTTTATTAAGTACCTAAATAAAAAGAGCTTCACAAAGAAAAAATGTATAAAATAATTATTTAAACTTTTATGCCGTAATGGGTATAGATTTCGTGATGCATTTAGGGGGAAGGGGGTCGAGTTTAATCTCACCGTGTTGGGGGGAGGGGAGGGGGGTCTTGTGCCAAAATTACTTAATTTTTAATTTGCGCTAGACATCCGTCTTGCGGGAATTACAAATTATTTATTTCATTTGGCGAAACGGTATTTCTAATGGCCGGTAAAAGCTGTTCTTGCAGGAGTAGCAAATACCTATCTCCATTCAGAGTTTCTTCAAAAATAAATGGTTCAATTAAACGGTTGTCCAAAACAGAAAAATAACAGTTTTATCTAATTGTGAGACGTAAATAAAAGGTGCATTTTGAATTACCTATGATGCCTCACCAGACATTAAAGCCAAACCTTGTTTGTAGCCGTCTTTCTTCTAAATTATGTTTTTTGTATCCCAGAAGTGATAATTGGGCCTGAAAACGGTGTTTTTTTAAAGATCTATGCACAGATGGCTTAAGAATTGGTGTCAGTTCTTCCAATTTTCTAACATAAATATTCTGAAATCATCTCTAACGTTTTTCATTATAATCGCCTCTCTTGCTTTATTATTTTGTGTTTAAGTTTTGGACTTCGGTTTCGCAAAAGATCCATAGGCAAACAAGTTCGTAACTAAGAATTTAAAATGTCTTTGGTTAGGTTGTTGCCGCTCAGGAAATTGTTCTTCATAAATGATAGTGCTGCAAATTCTGTATTTCTGTTAGATTTAAAATAAGTCTCTAGCTACCTTTTTATTATTGGAATAATTAAAAGTCATTATTGCAAATACTTAAAATAATAAAAACCTAAATTTTGTTGAAGGCGTTTCAAAACGAGAAATAAAATGCACGCTAATTTTAACATTTATATTATTTAAAATATAAGATGCGTCTCATTTGTTTTTATGAAACGGCGGCCATTACCAGTCTAGTGTAAGCCTACTATCAAATAAACAAAATTATCGTTTTTAAAGCTTAAGCATTCTGAAAACCTAGACTTAAGATACATCAATGAAACGCTCTTGAAGAGCTCTTTTTAAAAATGTAATATCCAATATGGCGCCCGTATGAGAATCCAAAGTTTAGGTAAATATCTTAAAAACAAATAAAGTTAGAAAAATAGTTTAACTTAAATTAAATTCTTCTTAAAAAAGTGTTCCAATAATGTAGTAATCTTAAAACCGTAAAATTGGTAGTTTGCGAGCTACAGGCAAAAGTTAAAAATGCACCATTTTGATGTTTCTTAATTATCTCAAAAACATAAGCGATAAATAAAATCTGAAAACAGACTTAATTTTGCAATTAAATTATCTAAAAGTTTCCTGATATAACCATCACTGTAGCTCTAATGGTTCCCGAGTTACCAATACGTGCAGGCCCCATTTGGGACAGGACACACTGTATACCTAATTTCCTGTAAAGTAAAATATCTCATTATTTCCGGGTCCGCACCCTGTGGCCACGCCACTGATTGGAACAAAGAAAACTCTAATTAACTTAGAGAAATAGGTGTGGTATTTTCACTATAAAATATATTTTAATCGATTCTTTATCCAAATTCGAAAACAATCTTCAAGCTAAAAATACATCACACCAAAATTTCCCAACGTCGAATTTCAATATATTTATTTTTTTCGTAATTAAATAGAGAGCGCTCCTTTTTGGAGATACCTTGTAAAAGCGTACAAAAAGAAGGTTGTAATATCTTTGGGACACCCACATCAATAGTTAATATCAATTTGTTTACATTTTTTTAGGATATTTCAACTGATGTAATTATATTAATGATTTTTAAAAAACTTAAATAATTAATGACGGTATTTAATTTATTAACTTAGTTTAAAAATTGAACTTGTACCGGAAAGGAATTATTTCATGTATAAGTAGAGTTTGGACACACAACCATTGATTTTTGCCAAATAGTTTCTATGTCAAAGCACCACCTTAAACCAATCGTAAAAAATAAGACTGAAATATTGGTAAAGAAGTAAAGTAAATGGTTATGTCTAGTTTTTCGTAATAAAACACGTAAAGACAACCCATAAGAACATAATTTTCTTAGGGCAATAATAAAGCAAATATAGAACCTAATTTATTTATTTAATCACATTGTTTCCATTTGGTTAAAATTTATTTACACCGTAACCCTGAGTAAATACTTTCTAGTGCTTTTAATATCACATAATATTAATCAACTAAGCAGCATCTGCTTGTTGATGTTGCTGATATGTTAAAGCCCAATAATATCCTTTTATCTTTTGCAGCTGCTCATGTGTTCCCATCTAAAAAAAAAACTCAGTTAAAAAATATTGATCATATCATAAGAACTTTCTGAAATCCGGTTTTAAATTTATTTTTTTTTTTTTTTAATTAAAATGTTCAAATTTTTAATGTCATTTCATTTCAATGGGCCAAATTAAACTTGCACAGTTTTTAATAATAATAAGTTTTTATCTGTTTCGCCTATCTTTTTTATTTTTAAGGGGCTAATAGATAGATATGTTTTCACTTGGTTTGCCAATTTTGGTCAAATAGATTTAAACAGGACTGGACTTACGGGACTTTTTCCAAAATGATGCATTAAACTTCGTTGCAAAAAGAATAAATTTTATCTACAATTAGGGTAATAAGTTATTTTATAATTTACTGTTAAATTTGTTCAGCCTCCAACTCAATAACCATATGGTAACCTTACATTTTTGATTTTCAGAGAGTAAAAATAAGTTTTTTTGTTTAAATCTAGAGAAATGCATGCTTTATGGGGAGCATTATTTATGAATAATAATTATTATTCCTATATCCTCCAATTATTGCCAGATCTGCTTTTACTGAATTATTTTCCATAGTTTGTCCACAAGAAAAACGTATTAGCTTAATTGTAGCCAAATTAGATTTCTTTTGCAACGAGGTTAAATACAATATCCCGTAAGCCCAGTCCTGTCTAAATCTATTTGACCGAAATTGGCAGACCTAAAGAAAACATATCTACCTATTACCCCTTTAAAATAAAAAAGATACAGATAAAAAGTTATTATTAGTCAAAAGTGTGAAAGTTTAATTTGGCCCACCCTGTAGTTTGCCCGCGGTAATCCGAAAAACGTTTTGCAAGGAGATGTTGGACTATTAAATTTGTCGGATTATTAAGTACTACCTAAAACCGTCTATAATCCGGACTAGTTTGTATAAGAATACCTTGTAATACGACAAATTTAAACCAAAACAATACGCATTGATCACAATAGTGGTAGCCGCATGCAAGTAACAACCTGTTATATCACGCATTAGTGAATATTTGCCGAAATTTTTAGGTGTATTCAACTGTACTCAGGGCCGTGCCTATCGGGTGGTGCAAGTGGTGCAAGGCACCAGGGCGCAATACTCCGAGGGCGGAAAATTGTGAAATAAAGGGTGAAAGTTTTCGAAATGAAGGGCGGTATTTTGTAAATAAACTTTTTAAATTCGAAAACAGACCTTTTTTTGCTCCTAGGGGCGGCCAATAATTTTTGCACCACGGCGCAAGTCACTCTAGGAACGGCCCTGACTGTACTAGACCTTTCAGGATACAGGGGGCGCCGGATTATACAGTGTTCGGATTACCGCGGGTCCACTGTAATTAAAAATTATTAACAAAATCAGAAAAAAGTAATTTTATTTAAACTTTGTGCCATTTTGGGTCTGTTGTTGGTTAGAATATCAAAAAATGTTTTTTTCTTTTGAAATACTATTTAATATTTTAGAAAGAGTGGAGTTTGGGTAAACCTAATAACTCATATGTAGAAGATCCCGAAATTTCGTTGGAAATACCTCCAAAAAATTTTCCTGAAAGTTTAACCCTTAATATTTATATTTAGTACTCGACCACAGCGTGTGAAGATTTTCCATTTAAAATACACAGGATCTTTGACTTTTTATTTTTAAGTTTCTTAGTCTTAATTCATACCGGTGAAGTAGTAAAAAACGCTAAGCCATATTTTTCTTGAAAACAAGTTTTTTTCCATTTGTTTCGTAAATGACCAGGCTACAGAATAAATGTAAGGACAATTTTAAAGGAAATTAAATTTTCTACAAATTCTAAACACATGGTACAAGATTAATAGTTATGAGCTATCGGTCGTAAAGCATTAAATTTCCATGAAATGCTGAAAATGAAAATTTAATGCTATGTAAACCTCAACGACTAATATCTCAAAAAATATTAATCCTGATAATTTGGTGCCAAGAACCTTTTTTGTAGAAAATTAAATTTCCTGTAAAATTCTTCCGTTTATTTGTTCTGTAGCTCTTGTTATTTACGAGATAAATGCGAAGACAAACGTGTTTTTACGAAAAATAGGATTTAGCGTCCCGTACTACCTCACCGGTATGAGTTACGACTTCACCGCAATGGGCACATTTTTAGAGCAATTCTGAAAATATCCCGACTTTGGACAAGTTACCAATCATAAAATGCCACTGAGCTAAAGAAATTTGAAAATAAAAATCAAAGTTTTCCTGTATTTTAAATAGGAAATCTTTACATGCTGTGGTCGAGTACTAAATATTAATTTTAAGGTCTCAAACTTCCAGGGATATTTTTAAAAAATTTAAACAAAATTTATGCTTGGGAGCAAAAAACAAAAATAGTCGCAAAAAAATCACCCTAGTGGATACAAATGCCAAAATTAATATTTTTATAACATTAAATGTAAAATATGTAATAATGTGTTGTTAAATGAATAATAAAATTACAGTATTGCTTTTGAATTAGCCGAGCATGGTACCCTACTCAATTATTAATAACAAAACTCTTTTAGTGCAATAAGAATAACAATTTTTATCCCGGAATCCCTATCCCTTAACGCACTGCGCATCAGTCCCGCTTTGTTGTTGCTTTACCGGCCAATATACCTTTTTATTTAGGTCAACATGTATAAGCTAATTACAATACACCAATGAAAATATATAAAATAAATACAATCAAGAACATCTACCTCCACAATTTTTCCTTCATTTAAAACCAAAATGACATCTGCATTTCGAACTGTAGATAGTCTGTGGGCAATAACAATAACTGTTCTGCCTTTTCTTGCATTGTCCAAAGCTGCCTGTACAACTTTTTCAGATTCGGCATCAAGAGCGCTAGAAAAATAAAATTACATTGTTTGGCGACAAAGAAACCTTAATAGACTTATTTTTACTAATGAAATATTTAGAGATCAGCTATTTTTAAGCTGAAAAAAGAGCATAAATAGGTACCTTGTTGCTTCATCCAGAAGAAGAATTTTTGGATCTTTAAGAAGAGCTCTAGCAATGGCTATTCTCTGCTTTTGGCCACCAGAGAGGGTTGCACCTCGTTCTCCAACCATTGTGTCATACCCTTTAGGAAAAGAGCAAATAAAGTCATGAGCATTGGCCAAATTAGCAGCTTTTTTACCTAAAAATAAATAACACATGATTTAAAGGAGGTTGTTTGTATTCATAAACACAAAAATGTCTAATTTTACTGTGTTGCCAAAATATCAAAAAATACTTTCTTTATAACATTTAAAAAAATAAGTCAACATTATATAATCGTTTAAAATAAGACATTTTTTTTATGTTACAAGTCGTCCCAGCTCAATACGTTCATCAGTGTTGAACACTAGCAGGTAGAGATATTACTATCTCACCAAAAACACAAATGTGAAAAAAGTGAGCCAAGTTTAATACTAAAATTATAGTTGGCTGTTGGCTTCGCAGCAAAAAGGATGGAGATCTAAATGAGTACCAAGTTCTCCAAATATGTATTTATAGGAACGAAATAACATTATGAACAGGTATAAACTCCATTTCTTTGTTTTTTTAATACCTACATTAATTGCCGTTATTTAAAAATGTGAGATCTTAAAGTAGGTTAAGCCACGTCCAGCCTTGCAACATTTCGCCGTGCCGCTCCACGCCGCATACCGCGCCACATAGTGCGCACCTATGGTATAGATAGAGTTCACGTCGTTTTAAGGGCTTGGCGAATGATTTGAAGGTGATTGAGAGCTTGTCGGATTTTTGGCGTCAAAAGAGCTCGCGAACAGGTTGGTTAATTTGGACGGATATTTTTCCCGAACATCATAACATTCCTAGCCACCGGAATCGTACGTTGATCAAATATCGGCGATGTTTCCCGAACCCGACTTCAAGTTTCCAGCATTCGAGACATTCATAAAATGCCAATGGTTTGAGGTTAATTGTTGTAAATAAAACAAGACAAAAAAATATATTTTAATAATTATTTACAAAAGTGTGGAATTCATTATTGTTCCGAAACACCTCGTATAAAAACACGTGCTTTCGTTTTTATACTTTTATTAACAATCCAACGTAACTATGGTTACAACGACGAAATATTTACTTGCCAATGTCTCGAAGTTTGGCATAAAAGTTCTTAATGGATAATTCGGGAGTTTTCGGAAACCTTCGAAAGTGATGAAAGAACTTGGAAAAATTAAGGTAAATTATTTAAATAAATTAACAAACTAAATTAAATGATCCTAACTCTCTAAAATTCTATAACCTAAACACATTTTTGAAAGTCTGTAACATTATTAATTCTTGTGTATAATATGATGTAGGTTAAACTAATAAATACATTTTTATTTTTAGTTTAATAGGTAGGTTCTAGAAAATAAACAAAGGCAGAATACCAACTTAACTCTTGTAAATATAAACAAAAAATCCTATTATGTAAACATTCAAAATAGTCAATGTTGGTCCTAAAAAACAAAAATTATTTTTTAATTTAACATAAGATATTAACATAAGAATTGGATTTTTTCTCAAATTTATATGTATTTACAAGAATCAAAAAGGTGCTCTTGTTATTTTTTAAACTTATTTAAACAAACAAAAATATTCATAACTTTAACTTACATATAGACAAGATCTTACAATGAATTTCACTTTTGTTAAGAGTTATTTAAATACTTTTTTTGTATTGTTTTGTATACAACCACTAACCTTAAACTATGCTTATTAACTTTCATAAACGAATGAAGTGACGTTTTATTTTATCGCGCTCGCTTCATACTCGAAGTCAGGTTCGGTGTACATCGGCGCTATTCAATATACATACGATTTTATTGGCTTTTACTTCCTTATCTTTTCTTAACATTATCTTTTTTATTTATATCAGTAATTCTATTCCAAAAGAAAATACAAAATTTTTGTTAAGTTATAATTTTACATCTCCTTAAAAATTTATTTTTAATGATAAAAAATAAATAAAAATATTGGTTTTCAAATTGGTTTCGTAGTTTTAAAATAAGTAATTATATTTTTGTTATTTTTTAAGATATACAGGGTAGGACAAAAAGGAAAATATAAAAAAACACCCTGTATATTATATAACCAGAAAAAACTTTTTTAAAACTTAAAAAAAATACTACATTTGTCATAGTTATCTTTATTACTGTCAAGGATATATCCATCCATATCTTAAGTGTTTTCAATATATTCGCAATATATCGTAAATATTACGGCAATTATAATTAAATTGCAATGGATCGCAGTGCCCCATTCGCCAAACAATTATATTGCGCCCAAACAAGTATGTTTTATAGTCCACACCGTCTTGGCGCGAATCGTGGCCCGGCGGCGACGTTATTCGACACGAAGTGCAGTTGCAGTCTGGACCAGAATTTTGAATAAAACTGGCCATTTCTGCTGCCAAACGAAGCGCAGATTGCAGTGTGGAGCGGCGCGGCGAATGGTTGCAAATCTGGACGCAGCTTTAGATTTGACTTGTCAGTTTTCATTACATCAGTCATTTTATAAGGTTACTCAACTTATTTAAATATATTTTTTTAATTCTGATAAAAACTAGCCAAGTCAAAACTAAACTACTTTAAGATATCACATTTTTAAATAACAGGCGGATGTGATAACCACTACACCACAAAATCAACTTATCATATCAAATATCTACTTGTATCGGTTTAAACGCTACTATAAAAAAAACTTTTTTGTGTGGGGACCATCCTAATTAATAAAATACTTGCATATTTTTCGTTAAGAAATAGTGTTTGCTGTTGGCATACTTTTTTGTACAAAAAATCTCCCTTTTTCGAAATAACTGCCGGGCGCCATCTTGTAAAAAAATTATAAATGGAAACGGGGTCATGCGTCAAATCATTTTAAAGCTCCTGACTAGTAATTTATCTCTCTAAACATAAAGTCAATATCTTTACCCACCACAAAATGGTGATAATTTAATATATTACACTTTATTTATATGGCCATATTTCAGTTGGATATAATTATTAATGTGATATTTTTTGAAGCTCTTTTAAAGATCTTTTTGCCACGACCGTTAAAAAAATGCTGTTTTTTTAATCGTTACCAGTGAAAGTGTTAAAAAAGTAACTTTTTTAACACTTCGAAGCTTTTTCATACTTTGAATTAGTGTTCTTTTTCAAAGCCTTCTACAATAAACTTAAATATCAATTTATGCAATGTAACAGTAAAGGCGACATTAGCTGAACCAAAGGGTCAAGTTACCTTTGATTTTGTCATTATTTATTTTACTTCATGTGTCACTAGTTTCAAAATTTGACAGTTTGCAAATAAATTTAATAGAAATTATTAAAAATTAATAGTAATAATGAATTTGAATGACTAAGAAATTAAAAAGGAATTTATACTCTCCTAGTATTATTTCTACAAAAAGTAAATACATACCATTTTCTAAAATTAAATAATAAATGCATAGTTATAAAGAGGATAATTGTCTCTTAAAAATAAGGAGGCTTTGATTTTTCTTGCAATACATATAATGGCTGTGCTGCCAAAATTAAAGTTAATAAGTTTGGATACATAAAACATGTATAAAATGGTGTTTTGGGAAATTTTAACGGTCCTGAAAACATATAGTATGTAACACATGCATAAAGTATCATTTTTTTACTTATGGGATTGCCGCACTCGCCTAACGGCTCGTGCTGTCAAACTTTCCATTCGTACAAAAATCACTTTATGCACTTGTTACATAAATTACTATTAATTTGAATTAAGATGCTCCAATTTTTTTTTAAACAGCGTGTCTACCTAAGTTCGCACTACATATACATATAGAACACTATTTTATTATTAGTTTTACGAAAAAAGCTATTTCTTATAGAAAATTCTTCATGCTCTAAAGCTAAAAGGCAATTATAAGGTTCCAATTTTTTGCAGTGGTATACGAGGTATGTCAAAAAATATGAATTTAGGTCAAGAGGAAAGTACCCTTATATTTCATAACATCGAATTTTTCTATAAGAAAAGATGTTTAGAATTAAAAATGCCTTTCAAATAATATGCAAATTAGTTTATTAAAAAAGAACTTGCATTTTTTTGCGATAACAATCATTTTCGTAAGTTTATGGCTGTTTTGACAGTTTTTGAGCTTTCTTTAAAAATTGCTTTTTAAATAAGTATGCACTAAAGCACAAACATACATTTTTACCTTCTACGATTAAAAATTAAAAAAAAAAGTTTTTCATGAAATGGACAAGTTTGCATATTTGGTATTTTTATTTCTAAATATCTTTTCTTTATAAACATTTTCACAATAATGACAATCAAGGGTACTTTTCTTTAAACTAAATTTATATTTTTTGACGTATCTCGTATACCACGGCAAAAAAATAATATCTCATAATTGCATTTTAGGTTTACCATGCAGAACAGAGCTAATAAAAAAGTTTTCCAGTGTGAACTTAAGTAGACATGCTGTATTAAAAAATAACATTTATAAAGAAGGTTATATACTTTTTGTAAAATATCTGACATTTAAAGGCAATTATTCAAATATATCTAGAGGGAGCATCAATGACCAAGTATTTTTTTTCTGTAATTCGTTTTTAGACATACATATTCTCAGATGGTATCAAAAATATTGCGGAAGTAGGTGGCATTTTCTTAACTCTAGAGAAACCTAAGTTACTTTATGATTTATTTACCAAAATTCGTTCGAATTTAAATATATTTATATTTTTTTGTTTTTAAACCACACTCTAATAAATAGAAAATGGGATTTACATAGTAATTACTAGAGCTAATCTTACTTACTCATTAAAAACTCCATTAAGTTTTACACACAAATAAACTAAGAATGAGAGAAAATGTTATGTAAAACATTTTTGTGACTGTTTTAGTTATACTAATATTATTGTTGTGAAAGTATTTACTTGTAATATACATAAATATTTTAATTTTCAATTCTATTAAATTCATATGGCCGGTTTTAAAGTCCATCTGACTCTATGTTTTTTTATCTTTGATCAAACCACAAATGCTAAAAGATTAAATACTAACGTACCGTAGATATAGCAAAGTAAGAGGGAGTTTGATAATACGGGACCTAAAAACTTAAAGGATTTAGGGAAAAGAAAAGGCCTCCGCGGTTCGTTCGGTTGGACTGTATAGGAATTCATACCTGCGGCACCACGAGTTTCTGTGTTGTGAGCTGCAAGTGGGGGAATATTACTGGACAATGTCTCGGAGCACAAGCACAGAAATAACCTATAAAAAGCAATAGATCATCTGCAATCCGCCAATGGGCAAGAGAAGAAAGCCTCTCTGTAAGCTAAAGGATCCCTAATAAGGCAAACAACCATTACAACCTTTAAATGAAATCAAGAATGCTCAGTATTGTGGGGGACGTTATTCTCCAGATATGAGAAGAATATTCAAGATTAGGTCGGATTTGGGATACATTCAAAGTGTATAAATTAGTAGGAGAAAAATACTTTTTCTCTCGAAAGAGAAATCCAAGCTTTTTTGATCTGCCGTGGCTATAGATATAATGTGTTTGTGCCAATTAAGGTCATTGTCAAATGTGACGCCCACAAGATTAAATGTGTCTTGGTCTGCAGACCTTGGCCGATTATAAGTAAAGGATAAGTATTTATTGACTTTTTTCGTAACATGAAACATGATGTTTGGATGCATAAAATTGGACGAGATTTTTGGCGCCCCATTCCAATAAAGATCAAGATACTGTGGAAAAATATTTGCATCAACCCGCGTTTGCTATCCAAGTCAGGCTTATAGATTGGTTTGAAAACCAGAAGAAACAATTTTGATGCCACTTTTGAGCCCTGAGGCTCCCCAGCAATCATTTGATGACAACTTGAAGAGTAACCATCTACAGTAACTGATATACGCCTATCAAAAGAAAACTAGAGAGCCATGAAAAAAGTTTTGTAGGAAAACCATAAGAGGGAAGTTTATTGAGTGGCGCCTCATGCCAAACCTGGTCGAAAGCTTTGGATATCTCAAAAGCAAAGATCAGGGGTTTACCTAAAAACTGAAGAGATTTGTTCCAGCTGTGTGATGCGAATTAAAGAATATCTGCTGTAGATCTCTTGTGACAAAATTCGTATTGCCTGTCATACCAAATTTTGTGTTTTTGTAAGTAAAAAAAGGATTTGCGAATTAACGAATTTCTCCATTACTTTACAAAAAATGTGCGATGAATTATTAGCGTAAATATTTTAAATACTTATTAAATCTCAAAAAATGGTAATATAATTATCACGCGATAAAATTATTATTTAATTAAAGTTAAAAGGACATTTAAGGCGCTGTACCATAACCAGTGGCAAACGGCAACATCCAGGGAGTAAAATACACGTACAACTGAACTAAAAATTTAATTATTTTACCACCAAAAAATTTGGTTAACGTAGCTAATTTAGAAACTGTACAGACATAGCAAAGAAAACGCTGCCGATTGGATGTTTTTGTGTTTTTAAAATGAATTAAAAATTAAGAACTTGTTTTCTTTTTTTGCACTGGAAACGTAATATCAGGGATAATTGTTAACAAAAGTTGGCGACTTACCCACTAGTGGAATATAGTCGTGGGTGCATATCCAATACTGCTAATTGATTTTAATTATGTATTGGTTTTGTATTTATTTGTTAATGTAAAACTTTGACATCTTTAAAACCACGGAGCTAAACTTAATTACCTACAAAATAAAAAATTTCAATTTCAAAGATTGTAGAAAAGTGCATGGCACTACAAATGGTAGATTTTTTTGAAGCTAACGGTATGTTTTCTGAGTGTCAGTTTGGTTTCCGTAAGAATAAAAGTACTGTTTTGGGCATGTTAAATCTAATATCATTTATTATTGAGTCTTTTCATAAGCTACAATTTAGCTCTGTCCTTTTCTGCGACTTGAGCAAGGCATTTGACTTGGTCAACCATGGAATCCTCTTGCAGAAACTTAAAAAGTATAATTTAAGTTCAGAGAGCGTTGAACTCATAAAATCCTATTTAAAGGATAGGGTGCAGGTTGTGAGGGTTGACGGGGTGTCATCAGCGGAGAGTGTATTAAATATTGGAGTACCACAAGGATCAGTACTGGGTCCAATTTTATTTTTAATTTACATAAATGATCTTCCAAACATTAAACAACAGGCTAAGTATACACTCTTTGCTGATGACACTACGGTAGCCTTTGCAGCTGATAATATTGAAGGGGTGCTGGAGGGTTCTGTGGAGGCGCGGAACAAAACTGAGCAATGGTTTGCTGCAAATAAGTTGGTTTTAAACGACAATAAGACAAACCAAGTAATTTTCGCAATGAGAGATGTGGGTGATCTAAATGAGGGTGTTAGCGAGATTAGATTTTGGGAGTTTCCTTAGACCCAAAACTTCAATGGGGCTCACACATTAACAACGTGTGTAGAAAACTAAATAAAAGCCTGTTTATTCTGAGAAACCTTTCAAGGTGCGTCTCACCAGAGACCTTACATACTGCTTATCACTCCATTTTTCACTCGCATCTTTCATATTCTATCCTTGCCTGGGGTCATGCGGCTGACACACACCGGGTGTTTGGCTTACAACGAAAGGCTCTGAGAGTTCTTGCAGGTCTGGGTTTTAGGAATGACTGCCGTCAGGCTTATAGAAAGCTTGGAATCCTCACTGTGCCATCAACAGTACATTTTGGAAAATCTTCGTTTTTTAAAGAAAAATATCAACCTCTACACAAGTCATGAGGAGATCCATGGTTATGACACCAGGCATAAACAAAACATGATACCGGCATACTGGCGTCTGAGAAGGTGTCAAACTGGACCGGGATATTGGGCAATAAATTTTTTTAATGTATTGCCAGAAAGTATCAGAATCTTGTCTGAAAAAAATTTGTTACCACAATTAGGCAAATATTGACTGAAAACAGTTTTTATTCAATACAGGAATACCTTGGGTATTATATAGAAAACACTAAATAAAAATTTATAATCTACAAGGTGATTTAAAACTATGGGATTAAACTTCTGGGGGTCAATCAGTGCAACAGTAGAAAACGTTGCCGGTATAGGGATCCATGTCCGAAAAAGTGTCACTACGGCACTAAGGCCCTAAGAGGCGGTAAAATTTAGAAAGACAATGAATTGCCTAACTAGAATTTAATAAATTTATTTTTTGCTTTTGTACATGATATCATTACAACAGTTGTTTAAAATTTCAATGTCAAAGTTTAAAACTTTTATTGTTTTATTTTATATTTATTTATTTTTTTTATTTATTAATTTTATTTATTTTTCTTTTAATTGATAATTTTTTTAATGATATCATGTACAAAAATCAAAAATTAAATGAATTAAATACTATTAAGGCAATTCATCCTCTTTCTAAATTTTAGCGCGTCTTAGGGCCGTAGTGCCATAATGACGCTTTTTTGGACATGGGTTAATTAACTTTTTTATATACAGTTTTTTCCTACGCTTACACACAATTACCGAATTGGATCCCAAATTTTTAATCTGTCTGGGTCATATGAAAGTAGGTTAGGTTTTTGATCTATATGTCAGTCAGTCAGTGGAAAATTGACGACTTTTGAACCTTGATATCTTTTTAACCGTTTAAGCTAGCTTTATGAAATTCAGGCTTCTAGTGGTCCTTATGGGTATAAAATAAACACACGTAGTTTTATGTATATACGTATACGAGTTATAAATGGCTCAAAACTGGTTGGTGTAATATTACACGCGGCGCTGTAGCCAGTTTCTTTGCTTAAACATAGCTTGACACGCTACCACGTATCTTGATTACTAACCTCTTCATCTGAAGCGTCAGGATTACCATATCTGATGTTTTCCAGTATTGTGGTTCCAAATAAAATTGGTTCTTGACTAATAAGGCCCAATACCTTCCTTCTCATCCAAGATGGGTCCATACTTCTTATATCATGCCCATCGATTGTAATAACTCCTGAGTCCACATCGTAGAATCTTTAGTAAAATAAAGACAAAAATACGTGTAAAAATAAGCTGGTAAGTATCGATTTCTTATAAATCTAGTAAAGCCACTTATCAAAAACAACCAAATACCATAATGGATTATCTATCACCTCTACAAAGTAATAACTTGTTACTATATTTGCAACAATATTTAAGAAAATTTTAAACTGAAACGATGTGTGAATAGTTAAAATAAAGCCAATAAAAGTCCGAAATTCTTTAGTATCACTCATTAAATATCATTGTCTACCACTTTCAAACAAAGCTACTAAATGTGGTACTTTCTTCAAGCTCTTGTAAAAAATGTTTGAATGGTAATATTGCTGATAATATACAGGGTAGGACAAAAGAAAATATATTTTTAATGACGCAGCCTGTATTCACTCAAAACTATTGACTATGCACGAAACAAAAATTTATTAGCCACTTTATCATTGAGCAACTTTTATGTTGGTCAACAAAAAAGTTGCTAGTGCGCGGCTGGCCTTATACTCATTAGTATTGCCTCACCTTTCAAGAAGAGCTACGATTGTCGATTTTCCATTTCCAGAAGCACCAACAATTGCAATAGTTTTGCCGGCGGGAATTGATAGATTAAAATTATTGAGTATAACCTAAAAATATATTAGATATACATACAAATTGGCAGGCGGGAACTTTGGGTCTAGGTTTTATAGAGAGCGTTTATTGTACAGAGTGTCCCATTTTGTTTGCAACAGCGGGGTATCTCAGTTATTAATAAAGATAAAACCTTGCAATTTTTTTGAACCTGAGCTACTTTTTTGTGAAACGAAAAATGGCCGTCATAGCACTCTTGGTTTCTGAGCTACAGGGCAATTTTGAAAATTTTGCATTTTCAGGTACTCTTTGTATCTCAGTTGGTTCAAAATTGTGCATTAGGCCATGCAAACAAATCAGTTAACAGTTTTTTATTGACTTGATTATTGTAGTGGTGCTTACGTTACGAAATTCAAAATTGTATTTTGCTATTTTATTTAATTATATTTTTTCTTTTGTTACATAAATCTAGGTATGTAGCACTGACACTAGCAAAATTATTAATTTGTAAATAGTTTTTATTAAATAATTTTCCTAATTTATTGTTAGCATGATATATTTAGTTTATTCTTGACTTAGAAAAACATAAAACAGAAAAATGTATTGCTTCTGGTTAAAAAGTCAGAAACTATAGTTTTAACAAAAAAAATGTGTTGCATTGATTGAAAATGTTAGTACATATAATAGATTTATAGGTGATTGAATATAAAATGAACAAAATAGAATATGCTAACAATAAATTTAAAAAACATTCAATAAAAACCATTTACCAATTAAAAATTTTGCCTAAGCAAGTGCTACCCACTTAGATTTATATAACAAAAGAAAATCAATATTAAGTTTAAAAGCAAAATTCAATTTGAAAAGTCGTTAGCACCGCTACATAAATCAAGTCATAAAAAAAACTGGTCATTGATTTGTTTTGCATGACCTACTGCAAAATTTTGGATATGAAATATTAAAATTGGGAATTTTGTCGTTGTTTATAAAAATAAACCTATAGTGTTATATATATATATATATATATATATATATATATATATATATATATATATATATTATATATATATATATATATATATATATATATATATTATATATATATATATATATATATATATATATATATATATATATTATTATATACAGGGTCATCCAAATTAAGTGTTCGTTATTATTTGAAATACGAAATAGTTTAAATTACCAAACTAGTAGCATTTTTCACGCTCTTTAAGACAGAGGATTAAAAACAATTGACAATCGGGTGTCAGAGTTGTACAGCAAAAACCTTTATTCTAAATGAAACACCCTGTATACTTTATCACCATTAGAAAGATCTTTTAAAATCCTTGAAAAAAGTCCACATGTGATATATCCAATTTTTCATAGTTTCGGAAATATATCCATTCTCAGAAATTTTATAATACACTGGCATTTTTAAATAAAACACCCTGTATATAACATTACCAATAAATACATATTTAAAAGAGCTTTAAGAAAATATTCATTTGATATGCCTATCTCTTATACTTTTGGAAATATTGCCATTCAAATCTAAAAATTACGTTAAATTTCCATTGTCCCAGCTTTAAGCTATAAGCAATAAGTTTTAGTGTCAGAAATAAAACGGGGAAAATATCTACTATCTTTCAGATTTGAATAGCTATATTTCAAAAACTATAAGAGATAGGCACATCAAATGTGGTATTTCCTTAAAGCTCTTTAAAATATCTGTTTAATGATGATACCATATACAGGGTGTTTTATATAAAAATCCAGTTTACTATTAAACTTCTGACGGATGGCCATATTTCCGAAACTATGAAAAATTGGATATATTATATACGGACTATTTTTTAAGGTTTTCAAAGAACTTTCTAATGGTGATAAAATATACAGGGTGTTCCATTTAAAAAAGGGGTATTTCGCTGTATAACTCAGCAACCCGACTGTCAATTGTTTTTTCTAATCTTTAGTCTTAAAGAGCGCAAAAAAGCTACTAGTTTGCTTTAAACTGTTTCATATTTTGAGTAATAACAAAGTAACAAATGGCAGACACTTAATTTGGATGACCCTGAATATATTTAAAACATGTAGAGAGGCAAGTTAATTTTTTGACATATATACAAGGGGTTAAATTAAAAAAAACAACATTGCTCAATATTTTAAAAACAATAAAATTATACAAGAATTGGTTTTTAGTTTTTTGAGTGTCAAGTTATAAATTTACACCCTCTTTTATCGTACAATATAAATAATTATATCAGCTGTTGGGTTAATTCTGGAGTTTTTGAATCAATAACTAGATTTTTAATATCTCTTTAAATATACAGGGTAGGACAAAAAGAATGATTTTTTAATGCAACATCCTGTATATTATATCACTGAAAAAAGATAATTTAAAGGGTTTTAAAAAAATACTACATTTGATATATCTATCTTCATTAGTTTCGGCAATATGGTCATCCAAATCTAAAGAACAAGTGACAGGTAGGTTATATTATGGCAATAATGGGCCAATAATTTTATTTATTACCATATTTTCAAAACTACTAAAGATAGAACCGTAGAATATAGTATTTTTGTAACGCTCTTTAAATTATCTTTTAAATGGTTATTAAATATACAGGGTCTTTCATTAAAAAAAAAAATCATACTTTTTGTCGTACCCTGTATATCTTAAAAAAAGAATTCGGTTAAAAGATATAGATACAATAACACCCAAAAAATTAGTGTTTTTATTTCTTTTATACGTTAAAAAATTAAAAAGTTAAGGGGATATAAGTTAATTAGGTACGTTTCTAATGGAAATTAAAAATAATTCTTCAAATTTGCATGGCCATATTTTGAAAATTAATTGAGATAGGTATGTGATATTTTTTAAAAGGTTTTTGAAAGATCTTTTTAATGGTGAAATAATATATAGGGCGTTCCATTTAAGAAAATCATACTTTTTGTCGTACCCTGTATATCTTAAGAGATAATAAAAATCTGATTACTAATTCGAAAACTACAGAATTAGCCCAACAAACTGATATTTTTAGTTATTTTGTACGATAAAAAATAAAAAAGTTAAGGGGGTTGTAAATTTATAACTTGACACCCGGTACAAGGGTTACCTGAAAATGCAAAATTGTCAAAATCAACCTATGACTCAGAAATTAAAAGAGCGATGACGGCTTTTTTATGGCATCTTCGTTTCACAAAAAAGTAGCCCAGGTTCGCGAAAACCGCAATAATAGCTTTTTAACCTACCAACGTCTACATTACATTTCGTTCCTTTATACAGAAATTCTATGCCCAGAATAAGTTTAGCCAATCTATAACCCATGTGTTAGAAACGTATCAGTCGTTACAAAAATGAAAAAATGCCCAATTTTACCAACATTAAAAATTAATAAACCAAAAAATAACTCTAAAAAAGCAAAAGTAGAGGAGCCCACGATGCTAAATGGGGATTTACTCGAGCGTCATTGGGTTGCAAAGCTTAGATGATGAGAAGAAAAAAATGTCATATAATGTCTACCTTTTCATCGGCGGGGAGGGGCTATAGATTTTTAAATATGTCAAATATGTTAGAAAGTTACTGGCTTGTGGAAATCGTTCGAATTGTATCGGATTACTCCTGGTCAAAAAAAAAAAACCAAACAAAATTTTGTTCAAATTTAATCTTATATAACTTTTTGGTTTTTTGTCCGATTTCAATTAACTAAAACTGGTTTACTTTCATTAAGATTATTATTTATTATGGGAAAAGCAAAAAGTTTTATAGAATTGGGCGTTATACAGGAAACAGCCAAATGTTGAATTTTGACCCAAATTTTCGGACACCCTGTGGAATAATTTACCGTCAAAAGTTTTCTCAGTTTATTGAATTTTAAAGCCCCATCTTTTCTTAAAATTTTTGTTTTTATTTATATGGATATCTCTATTTTAAAAGGATTTTTTTAAAACAAAGCAATTGAGATATGATGGTCGTAATATACGCAATATAATGCAAACATACTGGGGAAACTTAAGATTTAAATGATCATATTTCCGAAATTAATAAGGATAAGTATATCAAATGTAGCATTTTGTTAAAGGTCTTTAATACCCGTTTCCACATACTTTAATTTAGGGAGAGAATAGCTAGGTATACCTAACTTTAGGAAATCCTAAATCGGAACTTTTCCACCAGTTAAAAACATGGAATACCTGGCTAAGTGGTGAATATCACTGGCAACATCGCAAGACTTTGGAGATTTTTGTTTTTCAAGAGATGTTTGTTGAATTCGTTTTATTCTTAAACTGTCACTGAATAGGTAGAAATATCTGTTTTTCTTTCTTTACGTTGTAAGCTTAGTAAAAGACATCATGCTACCTGTTTATAAAAATGTATATACTATATTTTTGTTATATTTTGGTTAAACAAAACGTTTTTATATTAAATTTATATATATAATTATATTTAACAACAATTAAATATTTATGTTCCTGAATCTCTATAGATGTAGGGAAAATATGTTTCTATTAAGTATTACAGGGGGCCCACCATATTCGACACGGTCTGTGGCTGGATAACCACAGGGTTTTTAAAAAAAAGTGCATTGGGAAACATATATTGGTCAAATAAGGCCACAGTATAAAATTTGTTTAGCCTATACAGCGTGTCTCAAAAAAGTGTGACGTATCAAAGTTATATTTTTTTAAATGGAACACCCTATATTTTATGACGGTTTTAGATTCAACTTAAAAAATAACTTAAGTTGGTTGGTACTACTAAGTGTCTAGTTTTATTCGTTATTGTGTTATATGATTTTTTTAATGCAAAGGTGCAATTAAATTAATTTTACTGTAACACTATAACCACTTTGAATTTTAAAATTTGTTACAAAGTTTGGAAGAGTCTGCCATATCATACGTAGGTCATGTCAAGATCAAATAATGTACAGGCTGTTCAAAAGATAATTTTACTTTTTCAGGAAATCAAATAGCAAAAACTCTTTTATTTTAAATGGAACACCCTGTATTTTTACATCACACAATGACAAATAAAATACCCTTATAAATGGTGTATTGGTTCCCTTTACCTATCTTTTATACTTTTTAATTAACTTCCGTTTTTAGATATTTTTATTCCAAATGTCTAGTAAAATACAAAAAGGCTGTGATATATGTAGCTATGTCTGTTTACTAAGCCATTATTATTGAATGTAGATTTGTCTAAAAACAGCACAAATTTTAAAACTTTTTATTATCTCCACTTTTTCTGACTCCCTCAGACAAAATTTAATTTGTTGCTTATAATGCTTTTTGAATAATACTTATTACAGCAGAATGTGGTAATAATAAAACTTGTGTTTGTAAACAATTCTAATAATGCCTCTCAATAGTTATAATGGCATTTTGTGACCTAAAACTAGTTTTTCGTTTATCTATAATCAATTTGTAACATTTTTTAAGCAACTTATTAGGTAAACAGATGACTTCTGCTGGGATATTTATCAAATACTAATATTGATTACTAGTATTTTAGTCAGTTTGCTACAAATTTTAGTACTTTTAAATAAAAACCCTTCCTCTGCAACAACAAGATGATATAATACTGGTAGATATGAAAAAAATTTTTAATTTAGGCGAAAGTTTATGCTAAAGAATAACCAGCAGAAAATCTGCTTACCTAAAAAGTTGCTCTAAAACATGTGATAAAATGAAAATGGATAAACGAAAAACGAGTTTTAGGTCAGAGGTTCATAAGCATTATTAAAATTGTTTAAAAACACAAATTTTATCATTACCACATTCTGCTGCAATCAGTATTATTCGAAGTAACATTATAAGCAACAAATTAAATTTTGTCTGTGGAGGTTAAAAAAAGTGGTAGATAATAAAAAGTTTTTAAATTTGTGCTGTTTTCAGACAAATCTACATTCAATAATAATGGATTAGTGAACAGACATAGCTATATCTAAGCCTCCTTAGACTCCAAATGTCTATTTGGAATAAAAATATCTAATAACGGAATTTACTAAAAAGTACAAAAGATACAGGATACAGGGTATTCCATTTAAAATAAGAGAGGATTTTCTATTTGATATCCTGAAAAAGTGAAATTATTTTTGAACACCCTGTACCATATTTAAACTTGACATGACCTGCGTGTGATATGGCGGACTCTAACCAATTTTGTAACAAATTTTAAAGTTTAAAGTGTTAATAGTGTTAAAGTAAAATTCATTTAATTCCACCTCTTCATTTTTCCAAAAATCAAATATCACAAAAACGAATAAAATTAGAGTTAGTACTATAAACATACTAGAGTTATTTTTTAAAGTAAAATCTAAACCATCATAAAATATACTGTGTTTCATTAAAAATATATAACTTAAATACGTCACAATTTTTTGAGACCCTGTATAGGCTAAACTAATTTTATACTGTGACCGTGTCAAATATGGTGGACCACCCTGTATGTAATACAATTGTGTCATTGTATAACCCACTTAACAAACTTATGTTTTTATTTTTTTTATTATAAAAATAAACATTTTAGGAAGTTGTAAAAGTATAAATCCACCAAAATTTTATTGTTTTTGATTAAATTTGTTTTTCCTTTTAGAATAGAGATACGATATGGATTGAAATCAGAAATATTAAGAAAAGATGAGGCTTTAAAATCAGTGGCAAAAAATTGTGAAGTTAAATTATTCCACAGGGTGTTCGAAAATTTGGGCCAAAATACAAAATTTGGCTCTTCCCTGTATAACACCCAATCTTATAAAACTTTGTGCAATCCCCATATTTAATAATAATCTTGATAAAATAAGCTACCACTGGACGAGAAGATAATTAAAATCGGTCAGAAAAAAGAAAAGTTATTTACGATTGAATTTTTACAAAATTTTCTTTGTCCGGTTTTTTTGTCCAGGAGTGTTGCTTTCGTTGTCCATAAAGTATTTTCTTCAAAATAAAAAAATAAATAGCCACGCTCGAGAATGTCAAAATGAAGTTTTTTTTACAACTTTGTAGCCCTCCTGCTTTCTTTACGTCACTCTCAAATTGTCAGAATAGTGGAATATACACTGTTTAGCATGTAATTAACTTACCCTATATTAATCTGATGCGATCGAAAATTTTTGATGGATATATTTTTGTTTTTTACCAATACGGGGCTCATATTTGGTGAAGGTACTTAACCGGGTACAAAGTATCCTCCGGTATATTAATCTGCCGCGCTGTTTTAAATTCCGAAATCCCCCTCTTAGGCTCCCCTACTACAATGTTATGGGCTGGCAGTGTGCTGCGCTGATTGCTGAATCCTCCGATAACATGTTCACATAGTTCACGGAATATTGAAGTTCAGTTTTTGCATTTGACCTACTAAACTAGATAAAGTCACCTTCCACTTATCTAGGCGCGTTATGAACTTTTCGTAGACAAACTTATTTACTGTTATCTCTCTCGGATCAAGGTTAGATCATCATTAAATAAATATGTCCGTAATATAAACGCGATATGTGTATTAGGCATTCATGAACCGAAGAGAGAAGAAAACATAATTTCCAGAGGTTACAAAAATATGATTAGATGTGTTTTTCGTTTGTTGTTGAACGCGCTTCACTACTACCGCCAAACGCTGACCGAGTTCCGTAATTGTGAGTTTCAGATATATATTTTTCTCGCCGAAATATCTGACCGGGTATTATCCGAATACGAAAAATATCATAAACGACTTAGATAGGGCATTGCAAAGAAAAAAAATGCAATTCTCGACCTCATCCCTCCAAAATTTCACGTAAGGTAAAATGTAATAGAAAAATGTCGTTTTTGACAAATATCTGTCAGTACGGTAATAAATAAATTGTGATATGGCAAAAAGAAATCGGTTTGCAGGTTTTTTGCATCCCCAGGCCAAAGAAATGGTACTCAACCTAACTGACTACTTTAAAAATGAACAGAAGAAGAGAACTGAAACCGAGGAAGTACATTCAACGTCTATTTACCAAAAAGTATCAGAAGCGCTGAAAATAAGTTTGAGATCAATACAGAGGATTGTAAATGAAAGTCGTAGAGATACACCGATGAAGAAAACGCAACGACGATCAAGGAAAAAGAAGTGTGAAACGTTAGAGGAATGTAAAAAAATGGAAGTGAGAAATGTTATATATGACTTATATGCCTCAAAAATTAATATAACGCTTCCAGTTTTGAAAGACACTTTAAGAGAACGAGGAGTTTTAGAAATCGGGCTTAGATCATTATCAGCATTGGTTAAAACACTAGGATTTCGCTACAGAAAGGATTGTAATAGAAGATACTTGTGTGAACATCCAAGAATTGCCAGTGAACGAGTGAAATTTCTTAAAAAATATGTTGAAAATTATGATTCAAATTTTAGGAAAGTTATTTTTTAGATGAAACTTGGGTATTTTCGAACGGGAGTGGGTCAAAATCATGGCAAGATGACTCGGTGAAATCAGTGAAACGAAAAAAGGTTGCGGTTCGGGAAAAAGATATATAATAATAAATGCTGGTTCAAATACTGGTTTTGTAGAGGGAGCGAGTTTAATTTTTCCTCGAAATCAAAAAGCTCTGATTACCACGATAACATGGATTGTGAACTTTTTGAAAAGTGGACAAGAGAAAAACTTATACCGAATTTGGATGAGCCATCTGTAATTGTGCTAGACAATGCGTCTTACCATTCTCGCATCCTGAATAAACAGCCCAATTCCTCGTGGAAAAAAAATGAAATATTTCGAATGGTTGGTTCAGGAAAATCAAAATCCATCGCCCGATTTATTAAAATTTGAACTTTTGATGAAAGCAAAAGCTATTCAGAAGCAAAAATATATGCCATTGATGAAATGTTGCGGGAAAATGGCCATGAGGTTTTGCGGTTACCACCGTATCACTGCCAGTTTAATGCTATAGAACTAATCTGGGCAGGAGCAAAATCATTTTATGAAAAGAATGTCGGTGATGGACTTAACTCACATGAGGTGGAGGAAGTTTGGAAAAAATCGCTGGAGCAAATTACGGGGGACTACTGGAAGAAAGTCGTAGAACATACAGAAAAAATCATCTTGGACTGGTGGAACAGGGAAAAAATGCTGGACGTTCAAGTGGAACCATTAATTATTTCGATTTCAGAAAATGGTGAAAGTACTTCAAATGAATCTGATGATTCTGAATTTGAAAATGTTTAGAGATAATTTTATTAATATACATTCCTCTAAGGTGTAAGACTTTTTGATCGACCATAGTTGCTATTTATGTTAGCTGATATTTTTGTCGCTTACACTTTCAAAGAAATAAACAGCAACATAAAAATACAATTTGTGGGCTAAAATGGATGCTAAATTAACGGAATCAAAGATAAATATTTTACTTTAATTAAACATAATTATACATATTATAGGTAGAATTAATATTGATGCTTCATTCTTATTATTGTCCCTTCCCAAAACGTTACGCATAGAAATATAATGCTTATTTCTTTCGTGCGTACGGGCGTACTTACAAAATAATATCATACAAAAATGTGAATGCACTTCTGATAATTTAATTTTGGAACGCATCATTTTAATCTCCTGTCATTATTTTAATTATGCCTGTCAGTTTCAAATAAGCTGCTAACCTATTATTATTAAATTTTAATACAATAATCAGCTGTTCAAATACCGCCATATTGTTTTTGCATAGAAATATTTTTGGAACCTCTGATCTATTGATTTGATTCGGAAAATACAGCCCGCCTAGTTAAATGGAAGGCGACTATATTGTTTTCTTTTTAATGTTATTGTACCTACCAAGCCAAAATACACGTTAATTTTTTTTCATAAAACAAAATTTGTGAGATTTCTTAAGAATGTTCATTAAAACAAAATAAAAATTACTGAAATAATAAAAAGATTACATTTTTTATTAAAAAATATAGATTATATGTATTTAAAAGTATTGATTTATTAAACCACATTTCATTTAACACACACTAAAGCCATTTTTTATTGTTAATCGATTTAAAACATTTTAAAAACATTACATTTTTTTGCTAAACGGTGACGTCATATACGTCAGGTATTTAACCGTGTTTTAAAACATCGCGTACAATGGTTTAAAAACAATATAGATAATTCAAATTAAGCTTGCAACATTGTTAAAAAGCCCTCATCGGCATAATTTTGAACTAGTATAAGAGTCCATGACAATTGAGGGTCAAGTTTTTCTTGCTGTTGTGGGAGTTAATGTCGTGTTTTTAAAGGAATTTTTATAATTTATTGAATAAAAGTAAATATTTTTGACACTTTTAATCTAGATACCCATTTGTATCAGCTGATTGACCGAATTGCAACACTGCTGCTCCTTAATTTGAATTTCCTATAGTTATCTTTGTCGGGCGGGCGTACGCATTGAAGTAATTAAAAACTTTGTGTCATTTTTTGTAAACTTTTAAAAGTTGTTGACATGGATGTAAATGGCAAGTGAAAATTTTTTATATTCGGTGTAAACTAAAGTACATATTAACCCTAAACAATAGAAATTATAATAGTAACCTAAAAGCTTATTGACTGTGACGCAATGGTTTTAAACCTACATTTTCTGGATTCTCATGTTTATATCGTCATTTTGGAATACGTTTTAAACCACTCCGTCGAAAACAGTTCGCAAGAAAATATGACTTTAGACTTACCTGTTGCTTTCTGGTAGGATAGGCGAAGTAGATATTCCTAAACTCAATAGCACCATTAAGCGATTTTTCTGGTAGTATCTTTCCGCCCGTAAGCTTCATGGTAGGTTGCATATTAATGTACTTGGGAAAAAATCATTTGTATATTTTATTAAGGCCATTTTGGGCAAAATATAATTGATATTTTAATTTCACAATCGGAGTTTTGAAAATATACAGAAAAACGAATAAAACGATATCTAAAGTTGGTCTTTACTACATCGTCAACCTTATAGCAACATTTTTAAAACAAACAGAGTATCCCCTGTACAAAGTTATAACTTGTTAACTATATAAGAAAATAATTATTAGTATGATTGTAAATAAATATGTTTGTAAAATTAACAAATTTTAAAACTAAACTTTAGAATTTCGGATAAAGACATAACTGGTAATAAATTCAAAAAAAAGGTGCCCAACTAGGATTTTCAGTTTTTTTTAAATCTAAAAGTGGAGACATGGGACCCCCACAAATATTTAAACTAAATGCAGTTGGACTCAAAAGAAGCATTTTGGTAAAAATAATTTTTATTTTGGAATTTGCAAAAATAATTGATTTTTCCATCCAAGTTTCAGAAGCGCATACTCTATCTGTATTTTTTGCGTGAATTGGATCAAACTTTATCATTAAATATCAATTTTATTATTATATGTAAAAATACCTGCCAATATATTATTTTTTAACTCCATTATCAAAGTTTTAAAGTTGTTTAAACCTCTATATAAACAATAAAATTATAGCTGCAGTTTAAGAATTGAATGTATACAAATTAACCAACTCGTTACATATACACAAAAAATAGTTCTGATCTGTGGTGCTGGTTACGGTTACTGTATGATTTTAGTGTCGGTAAAACTGAATTTAATATCCATATGACCCGTTCACAACAGAGTTGGGAAATATACAGTGTGGTCCATTAAGAGTGCAACAAATGGAAAACTTTTTAATTTGCAATTTGTCAAAAAATATTTGACCGCTAACTTTAATTCAATGTACAGGGTTGGTACGCATATTTAGACAGGGCCTATCTTGTTTATTATACACGGTTAAAAGAAACTTTAAATACAAAAGTTTTAGAAAATTATCGAAACCATCAAAAAAATATATTTTTGCAGTTACAGAGTGAGCCCAAAATGTGTGTAGACAATTTTTTTAATGGAACACCCTGTATATTATATCACCATTAAAAGGGCTTTTAAAAAGCTTAACAAACACACCACATTTGATATATCTATCTTTAATAGTTTCGGCCATTTAAACATGGGTATAATTTCCATTACATCTACAGTCTCACCTTAGTGCCGGAATTGAACCTACGGGTCAATTGCCTGGGGTGCAAAGACGCTACAAAAGACGGCAATAAGGCAATTACAAAGTATACAGAGACTCGCGTGTCTATGTATTACGGGGGCCATGAAATCGACCCCTACTGCAGCACTGGAAGCGCTGCTTAATCTACCGCCACTTCACATCTACATACAGGGTGAAGTGAAAGCGGTACAATACCGTCTCAAACAAGGCCAGAGTCCTATCATAAGACAGGAAAGGGCCATACAATGGAGATTCAAGGAGGACCAAGAAGTCAACTCAGTGTGTGAGATGCCTTCAGACAAAATGGTACCAAGCTACTGGCTAAACAAAGGTTTTCAAACTTTAATACCAGACAGAAAGGACTGGGTGGCAGGGCCTCCCATTAAAGCCGACCTAATCTGGTATACAGACGGCTCCAAAACAGACCAAGGAGTTGGAGCAGGTATATATGGGGACAAACCAAGAACGAAAATAAACTTGGGTCTCGGACAATACCCTACTGTGTTCCAGGCCGAAATTGTAGCCATAGAACAATGTGCTAGGGAAATCATCAGAAGGAGCTATGAGGATAAAACCATAGTAATCTATTCGGACAGCCAGGCAGCCATCAGGGCACTCAGTTCATGCAAAATCAGCTCCAAGCTGGTGCGGGACTGCGTAATTGCCCTGGAAGAGGTGGGTGCGTCCAACAAGCTAACCATTGCCTGGGTACCAGGACACGAAGGCCACGAAGGCAATGAAGAAGCCGATAAATTGGCAAAGGAGGGGGCTGGTAGGACAATGGTAGGTCCTGAGCCCTACTGTGGTATTCCATCATGCCAGGTAAGGTCATCCATTAGATCATGGATTATGAGGGAATCACAAGACTGGTGGAGGAGAACACCAGGACAGCGTCAGGCGAAAGTGTTCATCAAGGCTTACTCGCCAGAATTTACAAAAGACCTTCTGAATTATAACCGGAAGGCAGTAAGAATAATAGTGGGTCAACTGACAGGTCATTGCAGACTGAATAAACACATGGAAACTATGGGCCTGGCAGAAGAAAACCTATGTAGGTTCTGCCAGGAGGAGGAAGAAACCGCAGAACACGTATGGTGCTACTGCGAAGCCCTTTGTCGTCTGCGGTTTGCAAGGCTGGGTGAAGAAAAACCTAAAGCGGCAAGATATACCAAGGGGCCAGTTTCAAGCTTGTGGAGTCTGATTAAACAGACCGGCTTGGATAGCGTGCTCTAACCTATGGACGGAGGACACACAATAAACCTGAGCAGGTTGCAGTGTTAGAGAATATGCAATCCACCTCCTAATCTAATCTAATCTAATCTAGTGCCGGTAAGTAGGAGAATGGAAATTATATCTACTATTTTTCAGATTTAGGTGGTTATATTTTGAAAACTATTAAAGATAGATATATGAAATATGGTATTTTTGTAAAGCTTTTTAAAAAACCCTTTTAATGATGACATAATATACAGGGTGTTCCATTTAAAAAAATTAAAAATTTCTTTAATTTTCTAAAACTTTTGTATTTAAAGTTTTTTTCTACCTTGTATAATGAACGACATAGGCACTGTCTAAGTATACGGACTAACAGTAATCAATTGGTTTCTCGTTCTGTTTTAAGTGATGTTAATAGTGAAATAATTAGCGATGATGAGACGAGTAGCTCTGTTGAGGATGATATGTATGAAGAATGTATTAGTAGTAAGTCATATAGTTCTGAATCTTTAGATTCCGATTTGGAAAGGCAAATAGTTAATAAAACTTATACAACGTCATCTGGACGTGTTTTAAAACCTACTTCAAATATAAATCTAATTAAACAGTTATCACTGTTTTAAGAAGGGAGATGTTGAGTAGTTGTATGGTTATTATTAGTTTAGTTATAAAGATACGTACGTCAAGGGGATAACCACTCCCACTTGGCAGATGTTAACGAATTGAACTTTATTACATAAATTCATAATTTAAAAAAATATAATACTAAACTAACACGTAGGTTCGTATCCTACCGACTGCGCCATGTTAGTTTAGTATTATAATTTTTTAAAATTATGAATTTATGTAATACAGATCAATACTTAATACTTATGTATTTTATTACTCTATAAAATTCGTTGACATCTGCCAAGTGGGAGTGGTTATTCCCTTGACGTATGATTCTTTATAACTATACTAATAATAACTTTATAACTACTCCACACGGACCAACCCTGTACACCCCGTTAAATTTTACTAATTTGTTTTAATTTATTTAAAAAATGTTAAAAGTAATTTAGTTGTAACTGCTTTAAAGAAATTTCAAATCGGAATAATAAAAAATGGTATTAAACAATCAATTTATTTATTTATTATTATTTTTTTTTATTTTAAAAATCTAGATAGGAGGCCGTGACCTAGTATTTATGCAAAGCTTTTAATTTTAAATAACTTTTTTGTTTTTGTTTTTTGTTTTGTTTTTGTATTTTTAGAAATAGGTAAGCAGATTTTTTTATACCTACTCTGTATGTAAATTCAGTTTTTGCTACCCCAAAACATACAATAACCCTAACCAGAGCTTTAGATTAGTTCTAATCTAAGGCTCTGGTGTGTGGCTGTGTTATTAAAACCAGATCAGAAATAAATCAATCTACTTTTTAAAAATTTGGGTAACTGTTTATTTATCGGTCACCACGCCGATTCTGATGATTTTTGGCATACAAAAGGTTTTTGGGGTAAAAAATCCTTCATCAAACTTGAAAAGCAAATTTACCATATTTTCACTATATTTCCCATTCTTTTTGCAAACAATTCTTGATTTGATGCTAAATTAGCACTAAATATCTGATTTCCACCTCTTAAAAAGCCATGGCTACTGCGATTGAAAGTAAAGGGTTGCAAATTAATAAAAAAAAGGGTAAAATAATTAGAAAAATACCTTATAAAGAGGTGAGAATCAAATATTCACTGCCAATTTAGCAGAAAACTTAAGAGTTGCGTGCAAACAGAAAGAGAAATATGGTAAACTTAGGTTACTTTTCTAGTCAAGTTTGATTATGAATAACGCGAAAACGAATCGTTGCAGACTAAATAATTTTTCAGATTCGTAATCAGCTGGTGTCCAATAAGCAAACAATTACCGAAATTTAAAAATACCTTTTTACCCTAAACACAGATTTAAAAATGCTCCTAACCAACATCACAATACATTTTGCTTTTGCTTTTTATTTGACTGACCTAATAAATATTGAAAATAAGAACGCTTTACCTCAAACACTCTACTTCCAGCTGCTAGTCCTTTGATAACATTACCAAACAGCAGTGACATTTGAGTTAAAGACCGCTGTAAAGTTTGGGAAGCCATAAGAAATGACATCACCTGACCCGCCGTAATTTGGTCAGTAGAGAGCAAGTAACCACCCATGTATAAAGTCATCAAAACTGTACTAAAATATAGAAAAAATAGTTACTAATAAAAACAACCTAAATATACTTCACGAAACAATAATTAATACAAAGACGTCACAAAAACGGTGATTGATCACTAATATCACATCTTGGCTTTTAAAGTATATAAGCAAAATACTAAAATTTAAATAATGATTTTAAAACCTATAGTGCCTGGGCCAGTAATGAAATACACTTTATAATAAGAAGCCTTATTAAAAACCTTTTTACGGGGATTTCTTTTGACAAGTCTACCACGAATATTCATACCGTCATATATGAAGCCGCACTTTAACCCAACCTGTCAATGTTGACATGTTTCGGGTGTCGGACTAGGCCAACGCATTACTTTTGTTGTCTGACAAGTTTATTACAATGTTTTACATACAATTTTTAGGTATTGCGCCAATATGGTTACGAAACCCGCCCAGTCCGATACCCGAAACATGTGTTTGAGCCTTATGGTTTAGTGAGTGTAACCCTCAACATTTTTGACAGTTTTTTAAAAAAGTCAACAATGTCAAAACTGACAGGCTGGGTTAAAGCGCCGCTTTCCTACTGGGTTAGTAAAAAATACTGCAACTCAATATCTTTTGTACCGCTAAAGCTTTTTTACTAAATTTATTGTCCGAGGTGTTCTTGACATGTGGAATTCAATAGTTATATCGGCACTGTTGCCAAATTTCCCAGTTTTGCGGAACGCTTTTTTTTCATTTTTAAAATAAAATGTTCCTTTTATTTTATAACATTAAATTGGACAAATCTAACATGGTATGTTTTTACATTTTTAAAATTTTGTTTATTATTTCCGGGATATGCTACACTACACTTTTTGCAAAAAGTACGTTAAGACCTAAAGATTTTGAAAACCGCTAAACTTTTTACCTAAAATGTGATATTCTCATTAAAAACCAGCAACACCACGCATAAATCGCAAGTTTTTATCTCTAATAATAACCAAGATACCCTGCAATTGCAGTAGCGTAGCTAGGCACCGGCGGTCGCCTACGGCCTCGCGGCAAGGTGAAGGTGTGAAATGTGATATAGGAAAAATACGGAAATGAAACATGTGGACGGTCTTGGAGGCCCGAAAATGTAAATCAGGGGCCCTGCAAATCTGTAGAACTTGCTAAAAAAGGTGGAAAAAATGGGACAGGCCTTTTTTTGCTCCGCCAAATGCAGATTACTTTGCCTACGCCTAAAGGGCGTCTAGCAGGAAAGTTGAGAAACTTTTTTTAATTTGCTCTTTAAAAATGTTTTGTCATGTGAGGGGCTTCGCGGACACGACTTCGCCTATGCCTAATTTTGGTCACGCAACGCCACTGTGCAATTGTAACAAAATCCGGACACCCTGTACACTTACCTATTTAAAAACATACTAGTTCCTGCTTGAAATAATCCTATACCAAAACCAAGCGCTTCATTTAGATGCATTGTTTTTGCAGCCTCATTTATAAACATGTTTATCTCTTGTTGCTCCATTGCAAATGCTCTAACTGTTCTTATATTGCCAATAGCCTCATCAGCTACTGCTGTAGTTTTTTCAACCTATTAAAATTTATAAAATATTATTTCTTAAATGCTAAAAACATAAACGCAAAAATTGAAAGACACTTTAACATATTTATATAAAAAAGTGCATAGAACAGGTGGCGTAAAAGTTTTCACCCTATCGAAATATGCTCGTTTTTATAAATGGTGTTCTATGTCAACGCGATTTTGACATTTAAACTAAACAAAAGTATAATATATCACAAGAACTATAAATTTAATCGACTAAACTACCCAACAATATGTCGAGTAGGATTTTTCTTGGAAAATAGTTGGATGTACAATAATTCAATAAAAACACAAGACCGCGCAGCGGTCAAGGGTTTTTATTTTGAAATAAAAACTCGAGACCGCGAAGCGGTCGGGGGTTTTTTAAGATTATTGTTCATTTGCCAACCAATCTTACAAAAAATATTTGGGTAGTTTAATCGATTTAAATATTTGAGACGAGTGGTTTACGGCTAGATTATTTCCTAAAGAAAATTACATTAAAGCCAACATCATAATAAAGTTTGACATTTTCTTTCAATTTTGACAACTAGTTTGGATGGCAGAAATTTATTCGCGGTTAACCAACACATGTGGTTTAAACACTTATCTAAAAAATATTTACCCAAAAATGGTGATTTCTGATTGGTTTATTTTCTCTCTTGAGGGAAATAATCATATATTATATCACAAGACCTAAAAATTTAATCGATTAAACTACCCAACAATATTTCGAGTAAGATTTTTTTTTGGAAAATGGTTAAATGTACAATAATTCAATAAAAACACGAGATCGCGCAGCGGTCTCTTTTTTCTATTTTGAAATTAAAAACTCAAGACCGGGGTTTTTTAAAAATTATTGTTAATTTGCCAACCAATCTTACAAAAATATTTGGGTCGTTTAATCGATTTAAATGTCTAGGTCGAGTGGTATACGGCTAGATTATTTCCTGAAAAACTTACATTAAAGCCAACATCATAATAAAATTTGACATTTTTTTTTAAATTTTGACAACTAGTTTGGATGAAAGAGATTTATTCGTGGTTAAACAGCACATGTGCACAAATTTATTCAAAAAATGGTGGTGTCTTCTATCGAGGAAAATAATCGGAGATATTCCATAAATCGCTACACTTCCCAAAAACAGTGACAATTCGTTAAAAAAAAATGATCGGTTGGTTGTTTTGGTACAGAGAGAACTTTGTCATCTACTTTCTGGTAGTGTGGAATTCATTAGACAAACACTGAAGCGTTTACCTATTCGCCTCGCAGAGACTGATTCAACACGGTCGCCTAATCCCTCGTTTTAACGATTTTCAGGTCGCTTGATTTGACTATTCCAGGCCTTTTTCTTTGGGAGTTTTTAATGTCACGGGTCTCCCAGAACAAGCCACAGACCCTGGTGGCTCTAATGAAGAACATCCGACATCCGGCAGCCAGTTAACGGATATTATGTTGGCGCCTAATTTTATTAGCCGACTTCAAAAACGAGGAGGTTCCTAATTCGCCCGTATGTTTTTTTTTGTGTGTATTACCACATTATTCCGGCGTTTGTGGACCGATTTAAAAAATTCTTAGTTTGTTTGAGTGTACTTCCGCGGTGGTTTCATAAAAAAACGTCAGGACCGCAAGAGAGAAAGGTACTAGACCTATTTTTTCTCTCTGCCGTACGTTGTTCGTGTGGCAAAGCTACCTCTAAGTAGGGAATATGCTCGATAATAAAGAGGCGCATACAGAAGCGACGACCTTGGGGCAAAATTAACCTTTTCACAGAACTAAAAGAGGTACTAGTAGTGTTTATAGACTACAGTAAAAATGACAAGCACGTGTAATTTGATTGGTTAAAAGATTGGCTAGTTCTGATTAGTTAAATCTTTTTTTATTCGCTTCAAACCAATCAAATAATTACACGTGCTTGTGCTTTTTACTGTCTGTATTTTTTAGTGTATGTTTACCTATTTAATAGTAATAATAATAATAAAAACTAAAAGCGAAAAATAACCAGTTTAAAAAATTAAACTGCCTTAAAACAATAATACAAGTCACTAAAAATATATATAAAATAATAATTAAAAAAAGACGGGTAATAACATATTATGTGCTAAACTACTCAATGGTAATAACCTAATAAACAAAAGCCTTTTATACTTTAATACCATAATGATATGGTACTACCCGACTTTTTTATTTTTAGTTTTTTATTTATTTTTTTACATTTTAGTGACTTTTATTGTTGTTTTGCAGTCGGTTTATTTTTTTAACTGTTATTTATTTATGACCAAAGTTACTGTCTTAGAAAATCGAGCGAGATCTTTTGCATCACCCTGTATAATAAAAAATTCTTGTGTACTTTTTCACCTAGAACATGTTTTAAAAACAAATAAATATTTTAAAGATTTACTAAATCCACGTCATTAAACATAACCAGAACATTTACTCACCCACCTGTGCTTGAGCATTTCGTGAGGTAGTTCTTAGAAGCGCACCAAAAAGAGTTCCAACACCTATTACTGTAGGAATACACAATAAAGTAACAAGCGTCATTTGGGGAGAAATCAATACTAAGGAAACTGTGCAACCAACTATTTGTGCTGCTGCTCTTAAGCCTCCCGAGACAGTTTGTTTAAAACTACTTTTAAAATCTTGAACATCGGAGGTAATTCTAAAATCAGATGAACTGTTATTGGCAGGAGGGCTCAAAAGGGGATTTCGAGATTTACTACAGCGCGGCAGATTAATATACTGAAGGATACCTTGTTCCCAGTTAAGTACCTTCGCCAATTATGAGCCTTATACAGGGCTGATCGTAAAAAACAAAAATATAACCATCAGAAATTTTCGAGCACGTCATATCAACATAGGGTGAGTTAATTACATGCTAAGCAGTGTATATTCCACTAATCTAACAATTTGAGAAAGACGTAAGAAAGCGGAAGCTACAAAATTGTAAAAAAAAATTAATATTTAACTAAAAATAGTTCACTGTCTTGTTTGTCCTTTTGTTTATTATTTGTTCTCAGAATTCACCTTCTTTTCTTAATTTAAAATAATGGGTTATCTCCCTAAGTAAAAATATTTTTGTTTTTATTATTAGTCTTTGTTTGTATTCAGCAATAATTTCTCAAGTTTATGCGTATAAGTTAAGCATCATTTTGTATACTGAAGAGGCTTATGCCATAACCCCAACCTAAGATGGTTCTAAGAAAAAAGAAAGTGGTGTATTGCATGTAATATTTTAATAAAATCCTAACAAGCGTAGCAGAGCGCTTTCGGTAAAACCATCAATAGACTTTGCTACGCTTTTTACGATTTTATTAAAATATTGCAAGAAATACACCACTTTCATTTCTACTTCCCATAATTTCACGTGCACACAGCCACACCCTTTCCATTTAAGATGGTTCGAGGTTGGGACAAAAGGAAGGGCAAATAACAGAAAAAAATTGTCAAGACTATCATTGTAAAGTCACTATATTTTGTCAGCTGATGATCAATCAAGTGGCGTTTAGAACGTATGCTTTTATTTTGTTAGTTTTGTCGAACGATGTGCGAACACATCATTCGCACCTATTTTTATTTAAAGTTAAAAGTTGCAGCCTAATAGTATTAAAGAAGTGTTTTTTAAACGGTTGTTCTAATAATACTATAAACTATATGTTTTCAGCACTGGTGTTGACACTTATCTCATTTACGTGACGTCAAAAAAAATGGCGCCAATATGACGGCTATGTCACGCTAGGTGAACCCCGGTTATGTGGCAAAGAAGTAAGGAAATAGTATCATCTTCATCTTGGTATCACCTTAAAAAAGGCTTTATCAGGTCGCTATTTTTTATTAAAAAATCCTTTAATGAAATGGTGATTTCTTGTATTACAAATTTAAAAAGTTAAGATGACTAATATAAAATTAGAATTTTATTACCATTTTAAAGATTAAATCATTTATTAGTTATGTCTTCACTAGAAGGTAATAAAATCATCAAAAGTTTTTTTCTTTAATTAGGTATATTCTGCCTTCCAACGGAAAAACACCGTATGTGAATATACACATACGACGTTTTTCCATTGGACGGCAGTATTATGAAATGAATACTATATAAAACCATATAAAAAAAGAAAATTTTGAAAAAATAATTGCTGCACCACCAACGACGTATGGACCCAGCGATTCATTCATAATTTTATGATAAACATTAAGCCAACAATCCTAATAGGCAAAGGGGGGTGAGGCAAGCGAGAAATGAAAATGGCGAACTTACTTTTTGACCTTGGTCGATAGTATGCACCCAACGACGTTGGTCTCCATTTACCTGTGAAAAGTGAGGTGCGGAAATGAATAGTCTACCCTTCTCCAAACAAAGCACTGCCTACCCATATTGTCTTTAAAAACACTTTCTAATCACCAACAAACACCAGAAAATACACAAGAAAACGCATTATAAGCTTTATTTGATCACTTTTGGCTTTCCAAATTGTCAAATGACAGAAACCAACAGAAATGACAAAGCAAAGGGGCGTCACCCACCAGCGTTTAGGAAAAGTTCATTCATGTTTTATTTACGGTGGAGTAAAAATCCCTGGGCGGAGTTGCCGGGATTAACAAATAATCTCGTATTTTCAAAAATAATTAAGATAATAACTTATAATAATTGAACATATTTTTTTATAATGATAATAAAAATATATCTATTGTTCATTTAAAAAGTTACATTACAAAATTCTTTAATATAGAGGCTTATCCAACAACTATTTGTGGTTAGTAAGGTTAGAGTGGAAAAATTAAATTTGGCAAACCGCATTATAGCGCTTTTACTGTAATGTATTGATGACAACAGCTCAAACGTAAACAAACCTGGTCCATACGTCGTTGTGCACCACAGATTTAGTTTTTAGTTTGGTTGGGTTTCATTTAGGGTAATTACTTACCTAGTGACAATCTCTCCAGTTCTTTGAGCATCAAAAAATGCGATGTCTTGCTTTAAAATAGATGAAAAAAGATCCGATTTCATCTTGAAGGCTATTTTCTCCCCAAGTTAGACAGCAAAGATATATAGAAAAATGTAAAAATGCTCTAAAAATAAAATTTACATATTTTAGGTGTTTAGAGTTTTTTTTCTTAGGTAAGTACTTAGGGTAAAGTACAGTTTGCTCCACTCTCAGTTACTCAGTAGACTTAAAATTATTATTCAGTTCTTTCTTTAATTAGAAAAATTGTTTGATCATGTTAGATGTTTCTAAAGTTATATCTTACCTGTCCTATATACATTGCAATTAGTTTCAGTGCGGGCGCTTTTATTTCCGACATAAATGAACTACTTTCATGGTCACTACTATATTTGGCTAAAACATTAATAACTCCGCCCGTAATTAAAGGTATTTGTATATTTAATACTGCTACAATCAAGGCTCCCTAAAAGTATTGTAATATATTATATACAGGGAATCAGTTATTTTAACAGCCTATAGAATTTCTAAAGAGAAGTAAGTTTGCTAAAATTCGTTTATAAAAAGTTTCCAATTAGTTAAGCTATGAACGAATATTTATAAAATTTTAAAACAACTTACTGCAGCTGACGTATGTTAAGCTAGCATTGTTAAGTGAGCAGAATTCTTTTCTTTTTGCTCAAAATAAAGTGCTAATTTGATTCTAGTTTAGTACCAAAATTAAAAATTTCACGCTCTTCCCAGGTCTTGGAAAAACAATACAATGCTAGCTCCAAATAAAGCAAGCAGTGTATACACCAAAAATCATCTTAAAAACTAAATACATAAGTAGACTTAGGCATCCCTAATTAGTGCTTAATGAGTGCTGGTAATACGAGAGGAGTAAAAAACTCAATTGAAATCATCAAACGGGCACAATTACTAATGAATCCATTTTTGGCAAAATGGTGAATGAGTATAAAAATCATAGAAATAAAGTTATTGAGGTTAGATTCGATTTATTGAGAAAATGGTGAACGAATATAAAATTTAGAGAACCTCAAGCGTCACATACGGTCATACAAAACTGTCACATTGGGGGAGTCATGGTTGTCCAAGCACTGAAACATGCAGTATGTGCATTTCACAGCACCTTTTTAACAACGCGGTAGTGCCATTACGGACATTATTAAGAATTCGTTTTCTTACCACCTGGGTATGGGCGAGGTACTCTAAACGCTGCGACGACGCCGGGGAAGACGGTACAAATAATTGCCTGATTTTATACACACCGTCATGCAGCGGTTAAAAATATTAGGTGTTTGGTACCTTTTTAATATTTTGTTTTAATAATATAACTGCCTTAGTTTGCAATTTTTTATAAATAATTTTTGTAAATTGGCTTTTCTTTATAAGTTCTACAAGCTGTTAAAATTATAATGAGGTAAAGTTTGTAACTTTAATAGATTATATTTTTTTAAGGGCTAATCCTCAAAAATACTGAACCGATCATGAAAATTATTTATCAATAAAAAAGCTACACTATTCAGGAGTGCTATAGGCTATATTTTATTATAATTGGACAAAAAGTTCAGCAAAAATAATGTCATATATGTATGTATTAAGTTAGCATTAAAATATAATTAACTCCCAATGAAGTTGGCAAGGGTCGGCTAGTCTTATATTAATCTGAACTGATAATTATTAAATAATTATACAGGGCAATTTTACAAGTTTATAATGTTTTTTTATTATTATTATTAAAATATGCATAATATCTGGTAATCAATTGTACAGGGTTTCAATTATATTTTGCCGTCCAGTTTTAACTATAACCAAGAAGGATAGAAAAAAACGTCGTATATAAAAGTTTCATACTTTTTCATCTATTACCTTTGGGCATAAAAAAGAAACAAATAAACATCAAAAACTCAAGAAAAATGAAGGGGTAACCTTTTTTTAAATGGAAAATGATGATTTCTTTTTGTGTATTGTTGTCGTTTATTTTATTATTTTTAAATTTCTGTGATTTTATATACATATTTATGACTGATTTTACAATTTTATTGAGTGATATTTTAATTTTTACTTTTTAACGTTTACCTTGTGTTTGTTGTTTTTAGTACGTAATTTTATTCTGTACCTCTATTGGTTTAATTTTATTTGTTTTAAACAGTATATTTTTACCAAATTTCATTTATATACTTTATTTTATAATTAATTTGAAATTGCATTGTATCTTGTATAATTAGTACTTTTGCTAAATAAAAAATTTAATAATAATAATAACCATGTATATTATGTCACCATTAAAAAGGTCTTTACAAAAATACCAAGTTTGATATGTCTATCTATAAATTGTTTACGAAATATGACAATTTAAATCTGAAAAATAGTAGATACAATTTCTATTATACCTACCCACAGTACTAAGGTGGTGACACTTGATGTAATGAAAATTATACCCAGATTTAAATGGCCATATTTTCAAAACTATTAATGAGAGATATATCACAGGTGGTATTTTTGTAAGATTTTTTAAAAAGGCTTTTTAATGGTGGCATAATATACAGGTAGGATTGCCCCTTTCAGTTTATTTATTTATTTATTTATTGCTAATAATTACACTACATAAGTGTTTTTAAACGTCAATTTACATTAATTAGACAAGAAACATTTAAAAATATTCTAAAATTTTTCTAAACATTATACTCAATAAAATAAAAAAAATACAGTTACATCCCAATAACACAGACAGGCAATCACATTTATTAAATAGTATTTAAACTAAAACAATAATGTTTTACTGAAGTTTAGCCATCTTGAGAGTCCTGGAATAATTTATTCTATTTTTACAAGTTAGTCAAAATTCAAATTAACTATATATATATTTTATAATGCTTTTAAAAATCTTGTCATTTAAACATCTAAAGTATGTTATTTATTTATTTATTTATTTTTCTTTATTTCAAATTACATTTAGCACTACATTAAATGCAAGAACAAAATAAATATAAAATGAAATGACGTCACAAAAAAAATACAATTAACCTTAAAAATACTATTACTATAGAAACATTTCTTACATATTCAAATAATCTTCGATATTGTAGGGCTCCAAATCAATAAGTAATTTTCTTAACTTTTTTAAACATTTTTTCATTCAATATACACTTAATATTAACACTTAATTTATTATAAAATTTAATACTAGAGTAATATGGACTTTTCTTAAACAAGGTTAATCTGTAAATAGGATAGTTGATGTTGCTTGTACGGGTATTGTGTTCGTGTTGAACGTTAGTATTAAATTTATCTCTGTTTTTAAAGAAAAACATAACTGCATTAAAAATGTACAATGCATACACAGTCATAATTCCTTTATCTTTAAACACCCCTCTACAAGATTGCAAATACGACATACCGAATATTATCCTTATTACTCTTTTTGTATTACAAAGTTATCTTGTACCTTTATACAGAAGTAATTGGTGCCACCCCTGAATCTTCCAAGTCTATGAAAGTTATGGAATAAATCCTGACTGTTACGAGTATTATAATTATGGATTTGTTAATTGATTTAATACAAGTGAATAATTTGTTTAATAAACATGAAGCACTAGAAAATATATAAACAGGGAAGAGTAAAAAGCTCCAATTTGATAAAATATGGTCTACATTCTTCCCGGTAGCCAATATTAGCAATTATGCGAACGCATCTCCGCTGTAATGTAAAAACTTTTCCTACGACCACTTGTGAAAATAGCAAATAGCACACTGATTTCATGCATAGAAAATGCGTTATATCACACTAGTGTTGCAAAGTACTTTACAGCACTAGTGTTGCAAAGTACTTTACAACACTGGTGTGATACATATTATGATGTCATTCTAAAAACTGCTATTGGTTTTGCAAGTGACATATTTATTGTAGTGACAGTAAAAAAAAACTTTTTATTTACCTTAAACGGTAGAACCCAAATTAGCGAAAATCATCTTATTTTATATTTATTAAAATTTACGAAAAATAAAAACATAAACAAAAATAGACATAACCACAAAAAACAACTTTCACTGACTGGCACAGTGTTGTCAGGTAAGTAGATCAAATTTAAAATCTCCCTTCTACCTTTGAGCAAGTACCTTATAGAGGCAGCCTTGACGCTTGACCGTTCGACCTAAAGCGCCAGAGAAAAAAGCCTATAGATCAAATTCCTTCCTCTCTTTCTTCGTGTACTCAAACAACTAGTTAAATCTTTTTTTTAATCCCTAATTAAACCTAAGGCTAATACACACTTTATGAATCCACTTTCTTTTATCCATTTATAAATTGAATCAGACCCTTCCGACGTTGCCAAATGCTTTCCATATTTTGCATGGTAACTGACGTTTGGTAGTCGTTTTTTCCTTACTTTAAGGACTTTAGGTTATGCATTTACAATTTTCATATTTTTTATATTTTTCTTAAAAATATGAGGAAAAACTGTTATTTTTACTTAATTTTACATGTGATGTTCAGTTTCATTAACTCGTTTTACCAATTTTACCCCACCCAGCACCCCTTTTCACTCCCCGGTCCCGTAAGTTTATTTACTGATATTTTTTAAAAAACGGAATATTTTGGATATGCACCACTTACGTTTTATTTAGAAGAGTGTCTAAAATATGTAAGAATCGATAATTTTTAAAAAACCCTTATGATAGCAGAAAACCGTATTAAACTATTAGCGTTATTACCTAACAAAACCATACAATTTTTATTAAGTGAGGGCCTTTTAAATTCCAAAATGATAAAAGTTATATAATGCTTCTAGGTAGGTGATTTTCGATGTAAAAATATTGTCAAAACAGTATAATATAGCAGTGAGGAAAAGTATATATCACACTAGTGTTGCAAAGTAAATATCACCCTAGTGTTGCAAAGTTCTCAATTGTTTTTTATTTTTTCTGAACAGACAAACTTTAATTTATTTTTTTTTGGTGAATAATTTGTGGTCGTAGGAAAAATAGTGTACAGTACTCGTGTGAAAATGACTTTCTTACACTCGTGGGTTTGTCGCACTCGGCTAACGCCTCGTGCTACAATATTCCCACTCGTGTGAAATTAGTCATTTGTACACTTGTAATGTAATATACTATAGCTGCATGGGCTAAATGTCCCCATCCAATTAAAGCATAAGAAAGCCTTAATATAAAATTTCCGTGATAAGCACAGAGTACAACATCCAAGGATACACAGCGAGAAAGACCCCTTATAAAAAACAATGCTCTCGACAATTTTTTACAAAAATTCTTAACGTGGGCTTCCCAAGTCAGTCCTAAGACAAGTGTAACTCTAAGAAATACAACTTCTTTACTAGTGACGAATGGCTTGTGAGTTTGTGACTGTCTTAGCGTAAAGTTAATGTGTTGAGTTTTTGTATGTTAAGACACAGCCTATTTGCAAGAAACCATTGCTGAATGTTGGATTGTGTTTCCACAATGCCCTGTATTTGAGATGGATCATAACTATTAAGTGTTGTGGTGTCATCAGCAAATAAGATTATTTTGAGTAAGTCCTGAAAATTTGGAAGGTCATTTATAAATATAAGAGACAACACCGGGTCCGGGACTGAACCCCGGGGCACCCCATAATTTATTGATTTTGGACTTGAGTTTTCCCCTCCAAACGCAACAAATAACCAGAAGTCTTCCAGTTTTGGCACTCACTCTTCTGGCTCCCGGTCAAATGCACAATTTTCCTGGTTACTGTTGAAGTACGTAAATAAAAAGCAAGACAAAACCCTGTGTTGTTAACAAAGAAATAAAAAAAAATGTATTTTGAAAGTGGAACCTTTTGTTTTGGTCTTTTGGTCTTCAATTGTTTACTGAAAAAGAGCGGATTATAGGGCCTCCTAAATATGTGTAGAAAACAATATAAAAATATGTCCTTGGACGTGGGACCTTGGGATGTTCATTTGTTTATTTTTTATGCTCAAAGGATAATAAATAAAAAGTATTAAACTTTTATACAGGACGTTTTTTCCATCCTTCTTGGTTATAGTTAAAAGTATGTGGCAAAATATAAATAAAAACCCTGTACATATCAAATGCCTTAAAAAATTACATTTGTTACATGATTACTTATAGAGCAAAAAAAATAAAATGTGATTTGAAATGCTCAAAAGTAAGTCCAGAGATATATATTTTGGAAAAGTAGATTTTGATCTTTTCTATTTTTTTTTACTGAATTATAAATAAACAACATAATAAAATGGTTTCAAAAAAATATGCAATTTTTTTCCAAGGTTGTATTTTTAGTGTTTATTACTTCTGTAACTTGTATTCTGGCATAGCCAGTCCTCAAAATAAAAAGGGAGTAACTATTAAGCTAAATATTGGATCACAGTACTGCATTATTACTTAGTACCTACTTTAACAATACCAGCCTTGCTTTAATAAAGAATACCTATTTACTTCTATTACTTAATAATAAAAAGTTTAAATTACTTACCACAACAGCTGATATCAAAATCCAAATATGAGGTTTTAAGTATTTCCAAAATTGTTTCCAATTAAACTGTAAATTTTTGTCATCAATAGTTCTATACCCTTCTAATCTGGTTTTTTTGCATCACAGAATACAATTTTGTTACAATATAATTTTACCAGGCCACCACCAGTTAAAAACAAACTTAACTTGGGTAGAAAATTTTTGGATATTTTTGTTGATGGTTTGCTTAGTTCTATACATCTTTTAGTACAGTGAGTCTTGTATAATTGAAAATATCTAGTCCTAAGTGGGTTTTTGGCAGAAGTAAATGATGTTCTAAAATATATTAAGTACTTACAGAACTGTCCTAATGTAATCCTTCTCTCACAAATTGCAAATTTTCCCAAGTAAGTCTTATACAATTAATGTTATTAATACTAAATTTTATATACTAATGATAAATACATATTATGCTAGATATTCTTAACATAAAATAGCTTACTGAGTTAGTAAAAAATACTACAACTCTTAAATATCTTTAAAATTGATTAAGCTGCATTTATAAAGTTTGGTATCTGAAAGGTGTCGAGCATGAAGAAATTAACAGTGATACCTATCTACATCTCAAATTTTCCATTTTGGTAAAACCCCTTTGTTTTTTTTCTTTTTTTTTTAATGAAATAAATGCCCTATTTTTTTTTTTTTTTTTTTTTTTTTGAATTGGCAGGCCAAACTTAAAGTTCACAAATCTTTAAAATTTCATTATTACTAGTTGCCAAGATATGACAACACCATATTTTTTGTAAATAGTACATCATTCAATCTGATTAAGCTGCATTTATAAAAATTCAGTATTGGGAGGTTTTTGGTCAAGTAGAATTGAACAGTGATATCGGCATTGTTGTTAATATTTTAAATTGAATGCCTTACATATTTCGACTGTAATGAAATGATCGTAACAACTTTAGGTTAGTTAAGTTAGGTAAATTAAAATGAAATATAGTGCACTTTGTTTTAATGGAACCATTTTTTTAAATCAAAGTTTTTTAAAGAAGAAAAAAATAAAAGTTTATTCACATAAACTTTGATCCCGACTTGAAAGAAAATTATAGATGGACAATTTATAAAACACTATAGAGATTTTTCGTTTAATATACAAAAAGAAATACTAAACATTATTTTTATAAAAAAAATAATTCTTGTGTTGGAAAAGATACTAAAATAAAATACTAACCTTATAAAAACACTAGAGCAAGGGGGCCCTAATATAAATTTCCACAACATAATTATTAATATCAGAAAGTAAGATGCTTTGGCAATTAAAGAAACATTATATATTTAAAGTTTTTTTTTAAATTCTGTTTTAACTTTCTAATTAAGTGGTTACTTCATTCATCCCTGGTTTATGGTAAGATATGATAAAGAACAGGTATTCCAATCTTGTGATGCATCATGGGTAATATGTCGAACGGTCGCATGGGTCGCCCCACCACGAATGTGGCAGACACGCTGACACGCTTGCCATGCGAATGCATGCGAACTCCTCCAATAATAAAAATTATTCTTTAACAATAGATGAGTGTTTATTTTTTTTACCCTTCTACAATAATATTAAATAAAAATAATCAAGTAAAAACCTTGACCTAATTGTTTCTTATTGTGTCCTCAATTTCTCCGGTTAAACAAGTTTAAAAAGAGATTATGATTATAAAGCCAAGAAAGGTTAAAAAAGCTAAATTTTAAAATTTCCTTAAGGTATCTTTCTTTCCTTGTCTAGGGGTGCGTTCCGTTCATAAGCTTGCGAAATGCGATTTGCGTATTGCGAATCTGGTCAATTTCTAACGAAACATTCGAAAGTCGTTAGAAATTCACCAATCAGAACAAGTTCCGCAATTCGCAAATCGCATTTCGCAAGCTTATGAACTAAGCTTTTTATAGCAGATCAAGAGTTTTAAGCACTGGAGCGTGACGCACAAAAATTTTCGTCACTGGTAAGCCGGCTGTCCATGAGAGCGGTTTTCCGCTCGCAGATGATAATTCAGCGTTGTAATTGGCGAGAAAGCATTTTAAAATTATTTTAGAAAATTATAGTAGTAGTAGTTTTTAAAATAAAATTACCATTCTTGTTGTTTATGATATAACCAAAGACTATTATAGTAATTGTCTTTGATATAACCAAAAATCTATTTACATTTGTGAAATAAATCGTTGATATAACTTAAAAATCATCATGGTATTAAATAAATAGGTATATTGTGGAGAAAATAGCAAACTAATCGTTTATTTAAATGTATATGTATACGTCGTGAAATTAATTAAATACTATGTATTGATTAATAAATATTATAAGATTTTATTTAATATGTAAATTTTATAATCTATCTACTTTATACAAGGTATTATATTTGCCGGAATTCATCATTGGCCATGTATCATAGTATATATGGCTAAGCGCAGCGGGCTCTTTTCCTTCTATCTCAAAAATGGTTAAGCGCATAAAAATATATTTAAAACAAAAATTGTAGCAAATTTACGCTCTACAACTTTGATTTTAAGTGTTAAGATCATTGGAGAAGTAAAAACCGAGATAATAAAGAATGGTGAATCCGTTAAAATTTGATGCGTGATGCCTTAGTTAACCTAGTAGTTTTAGGATATTAAAAGTACACAGGGCTAAGATTCTGTAAGAAACACAAGAAAAGAGATCTCTTTGTATCGTAATAAATAAAGAATTATTGCACTGTAAACAACGGCCAGGCACTAATAATACCGGCCTGCATGGCATGGTAGGATAAGGACTCCCTTAATAAGTATAGTGCCCGGATTTATGTCGGTTTTAAGTCATGCCCTATTTTGGCCTTATTTTAACTTCGGAACTGTTCGTCTAACCGAACGGATGCCGATCACAAAATCGAAATGTTTTTAGAAGTAAAAATACTTAAAACCTTGCTTTTTCAAATGTATTTCTATAATTCTGTTATAAAAAACCCTACAACACAAAACAATAAAGAAAAACTACTAAAATTTTTTCCCTTTTTTTAGGTTAATGGTACTGTCAACATGATTTGCAATAACTCTAAATTATGGGTAAAAGCACTATTTAAATAAGGCCGGTATTAATAATTCCCGAGCATAATAAGGCAACTTGCAATAATTCTCTATAATGTCAAATTACCGATGCAAAAACCCACTTTCGGTCATGATCGATTTAATCAAACGGGAACCGAAGTTAAAAAGGAAAGGGACACAAATTTATATGTCTCCTAAGCATTTATCTTTTGTCTTTTACTTTTTAAAATATTGTTTCCTTTTCTAACAGAAACAAAAAACATCTATTAGAGCATACGACTTTTGAAAGAGATCTCGTTCGTTTCTCTATCCCTATTTTCCTTCTCCTTATCTTTCTTACAGAATCTCAGCCCTGGTGCCTTGCAAAAAACGAAGATAATAGGATATATTTTTGAATTATTCTCAGGTGGAATATCTAAATTTTGGTTGTGTCGCCATGTGTTGTTACTCTGATTGAAAGTGAACCTTTACGATATTATGGGTAAAATAAATAAAAAAATAATGGATTTTAAAGAGATGGAAATTAAATATTAAGTGACAATTTAGCTTAAAAATCAAGAATTGTTTTCAAAAATAAGGGGAAATATAGTGAAAATATGATAAGTTTGCGTTTGATGATCGATATCTTAAAGAAAAACGTTGCCAACTAAAAAATAGATTTGTGCGCCTTTAAAAACCCCCGTATTCCAAAAATCATCAGAATCGGCAAAGTGTCCGATAAGTAAACAAATACCGTTTCTTCATAAAACCTTTTAGAATATAGATAAATTAGACAATAAAATTTGATTAATAAAAAAATATTATACCTAATTTTAATAATTTTATTAGAATTGAAAATAAAAATGTCCTCTCATAGGTTTTACTGTTCTATATGAATGATATGTTGCTCGGCCTTTTGCTAAGCCTGGTTACTGGTTAAGTCGTGTTCCTTCAATACCGATCAGTTTCACTTCTATCAGTTCGACCTTTAAATATAAATCAACAACTGAACAACTCCTTTCTCAAGATACAAGGTATTAAACTTGTAAAAAAACAATGTTTTTTTAATGTTACATTAAGGGGATAACTTATTACAAACCTAAGTACCTTTCAGCTGGCTGTCCATGAGAGCGGTTTTCCGCTCGCAGATGATAATTCAGCGATGTAATTGGCGAGAAAAGCATTTTAAATTTGCACTAACCAATCACAACGCTGAATTTATCATCCGCGAGCGGAAAACCGCTCTCATGGACAGCCGGCTGAAAGGTACTTAGGTTTGTAATAAGTTATCCCCTTATTGGATGGTCTTCTTGTTGAGTACACGCCTGGAAAGAATGGGACCGTTTCGGTCCTGGTCCCGGGGTATACGAGCTGACCCTGTTCAGCCCTATTGACCCCTATGAACTGGCCGATCGCCTGAAACAAAATAAAAGAAAAACCCCCAAAAAACCCAAAAACTCTAATTAAAAAACGACGTTTCGGTGGCAAGTCTGCCACCGTTGTCAAGTTAAAAAATTAAGTTAGAAAATAAAAATAAAATATTAACTAATATTTAAATTAGAAATGATTAAAATTTAGATTATTTTTATGTCTCAAACTGAAAATAGTTTGACATATGTGTCATGAGTGACAAGTAACCGGTGTATTTATTATTTGTAGGACAAAAAAGGTAATAAGTTAGTTTATTTTTAGTTTTCCTGAAGATACTTCAGTATCGAGCAAAGGCAACCAAGTATTATTTAAATTAACTGAAATTGATGCTACACAATTATCTTTATTTAATAATATATACGCACTTTCTTTGATTTTGCGTTTTTAGAACAAGTTTCCTTTGCTAAAATACTCGAAGCATCCCAGTTTATTCTATGATTGTTATCAAATGCGTGTTGGCAGATTTTTGATTTATGAAATTCTGTGTTTTTAATGTATGATCTGTGTTCTTTTATGCGTTTAGCTAATGGTCTACAAGTTTCACCTATATAAAACTTATCGCATTCGCAAGGTATTTTATAAATGACATTTTTTGTATTTTCATTTAAGTTGTATGGTTTTGTTTTTGTTAAATGAGATCTAATGGTGTTTTGTGTTTTAAAGATTGTGCGAATATTAAATTTATTACCTATTCGTTGAATTTTATTTGATAGTCCGGGAATGTATGGTAAAAATAAATTTGTAATAGGTCTATTTTGATTTTGTCTTATATTTGGATTTTCAAATTCAAGAAAACAATTATTTATAAAATCAAGAGGATAATTATTTTGAATTAAAATATCTTTTAAATAATCTTTTTCATTGTTTATATTTTGATTAGAACAAATGACTTTAATTCTATCAAATAGACTTTTTACAACTCCCTTTTTAACCATTATGGGGTGATTTGAGTTAAAGTTTAAGTATCTATTTGTATGTGTAGGTTTTCTGTAAATTTTTGTTACGAAATTGTTTAAATCTTTTTTATTAAAATGTCAAGAAAAGGTAGTTGTGAGTTGTTTTCTTTTTCTAAAGTAAACCTAATAGTTGGTTCTTGTGTATTAATGTGTGTTAAAAAATGATTCAAACAGTGTTCGTCATATTGGTATATAGAAAAAATGTCATCTATATATCTCCACCAAACTAAAGGTTTATATTGATAATTCTCTACAAAATTTGACTCAAAATTTTCCATAAAAATATTACTTAATAAAGGTGATAAAGGTGAACCCATAGCCATGCCTGAAGTTTGTTTATAAAAATCAGTGTTGTATTGAAAATATGTTGTTTTGACACAAAAAGTAAGTAGCTCAAGAATAGTGTTTATGTTTAGTTTAGTTCTTTCACCAAGATGGACATCATTTTCTAATTTATTTCTAACAATATTTAATGTTTTATCCACTGGGACATTTGTGAATAAACTAACAACATCAAAACTTACCAGTGTATTATTTGGATCGATATCAATGTTAGCTAGTTTCTCTAAAAAATGTTTAGAATTTTTAATGTATGTATCAGTATTGTTTACTAAAGGATCTAAAATGTTAAGTAGAAATTTTGCTAGTGGATGTGTAGGTGAGTTAATACAACTTACTATAGGACGTAAAGGTATATTAGGTTTATGTATTTTTGGTACTCCGTAAAAGTGTGGTGTTTTACTGTTGTGTGGTGTGAGTTTAAATCTTTCAATATCTGTAAAATAGTTTTTATGTTTTTTAACGTATTATAAATTTGTCGTTCAATACATTCAGTAGGGTCATTGTTTATTTTTGTGTAATTACCATCATTTAAAAGAGACATTATTTTATCATTGTATGTATTACAATCTATTATAACTGTTGCATTTCCTTTATCTGCAGGAAGAATTTTAATGGTATTGTCTCTTTTTAATGATTGTAATGCTTTTTGTTCAATTTGTGTTAGATTTTGTTTAATTTTAAAAGGTTTTTCTAACGCGATTTTTGTTCTAATTCTAAATTCGTCTTGGTGTTCTATTGGTAAGTTTTGACATGTTTCTTCTATGCAAGAAATAATGTCAAGCTTGGGAACTGTTTTCGGTGTAATTGCAAAATTTAAACCTTTAGAAAGAACAAGTTTTTCAGCATTTGTTAGTTCTTTTTCAGTTAAGTTTATTACAGTTTTATTAATCATGTCATTATTTATTACATGAGATACTTCTAAGTTTAATTTTTCTTGTATTAAAATATTAAATTTATTTTTATGTGTGTCTTTTTGAATTTCAAAATTTATTAAATAACTGTTATAAACACAATTGCATATATGATTAAAATCGAAAATATGAATTTGGTTATGCAAGATTGATTTTAAATTATCAATTTCTTTTAATAAATTAATTTTATTATATCTATGAAATTGAAGTCTTTCACGTAATAAAGCTAAACTTGCCCTTTCTAAAATGTTGTTTACTCTGTAATTAGTGTATGGTGCTTTTAGTCTTAAACCTTTTGGAATAATGTTGTTGTTTTTACATTTGTGTAAAAATGTTAAGCTATTCTCAGAATGACTTAATTTTTTATATTTATTTTCTAAATCTCTAAAAATAGAGCAAATATTAGGCCCATACCTGAATTGGAGATATGCTCTATATTGGTTAGGCGGATTCATTTATTGGATGGTCTTCTTGTTGAGTACACGCCTGGAAAGAATGGGACCGCTTCGGTCCTGGTCCCGGGGTATACGAGCTGACCCTGTTCAGCCCTATTGACCCCTATGAACTGGCCGATCGCCTGAAACAAAATAAAAGAAAAACCCCCAAAAAACCCAAAAAACTCTAATTAAAAAACGACGTTTCGGTGGCAAGTCTGCCACCGTTGTCAAGATAAAAAATTAAGTTAGAAAATAAAAATAAAATATTAACTAATATTTAAATTAGAAATGATTAAAATTTAGATTATTTTTATATCTCAAACTGAAAATAGTTTGACATATGTGTCATGAGTGACAAGTAACCGGTGTATTTATTATTTGTAGGACAAAAAAGGTAATAAGTTAGTTTATTTTTAGTTTTCCTGAAGATACTTCAGTATCGAGCAAAGGCAACCAAGTATTATTTAAATTAACTGAAATTGATGCTACACAATTATCTTTATTTAATAATATATACGCACTTTCTTTGATTTTGCGTTTTTTAGAACAAGTTTCCTTTGCTAAAATACTCGAAGCATCCCAGTTTATTCTATGATTGTTATCAAATGCGTGTTGGCAGATTTTTGATTTATGAAATTCTGTGTTTTTAATGTATGATCTGTGTTCTTTTATGCGTTTAGCTAATGGTCTACAAGTTTCACCTATATAAAACTTATCGCATTCGCAAGGTATTTTATAAATGACATTTTTTGTATTTTCATTTAAGTTGTATGGTTTTGTTTTTGTTAAATGAGATCTAATGGTGTTTTGTGTTTTAAAGATTGTGCGAATATTAAATTTATTACCTATTCGTTGAATTTTATTTGATAGTCCGGGAATGTATGGTAAAAATAAATTTGTAATAGGTCTATTTTGATTTTGTCTTATATTTGGATTTTCAAATTCAAGAAAACAATTATTTATAAAATCAAGAGGATAATTATTTTGAATTAAAATATCTTTTAAATAATCTTTTTCATTGTTTATATTTTGATTAGAACAAATGACTTTAATTCTATCAAATAGACTTTTTACAACTCCCTTTTAACCATTATGGGGTGATTTGAGTTAAAGTTTAAGTATCTATTTGTATGTGTAGGTTTTCTGTAAATTTTTGTTACGAAATTGTTTAAATCTTTTTTATTAAAATGTCAAGAAAAGGTAGTTGTGAGTTGTTTTCTTTTTCTAAAGTAAACCTAATAGTTGGTTCTTGTGTATTAATGTGTGTTAAAAAATGATTCAAACAGTGTTCGTCATATTGGTATATAGAAAAAATGTCATCTATATATCTCCACCAAACTAAAGGTTTATATTGATAATTCTCTACAAAATTTGACTCAAAATTTTCCATAAAAATATTACTTAATAAAGGTGATAAAGGTGAACCCATAGCCATGCCTGAAGTTTGTTTATAAAAATCAGTGTTGTATTGAAAATATGTTGTTTTGACACATAAAGTAAGTAGCTCAAGAATAGTGTTTATGTTTAGTTTAGTTCTTTCACCAAGATGGACATCATTTTCTAATTTATTTCTAACAATATTTAATGTTTTATCCACTGGGACATTTGTGAATAAACTAACAACATCAAAACTTACCAGTGTATTATTTGGATCGATATCAATGTTAGCTAGTTTCTCTAAAAAATGTTTAGAATTTTTAATGTATGTATCAGTATTGTTTACTAAAGGATCTAAAATGTTTAGTAGAAATTTTGCTAGTGGATGTGTAGGTGAGTTAATACAACGTCGTTTTTTAATTAGAGTTTTTGGGTTTTTTTGGGGGTTTTTCTTTTATTTTGTTTCAGGCGATCGGCCAGTTCATAGGGGTCAATAGGGCTGAACAGGGTCAGCTCGTATACCCCGGGACCAGGACCGAAACGGTCCCATTCTTTCCAGGCGTGTACTCAACAAGAAGACCATCCAATAAATGAATCCGCCTAACCAATATAGAGCATATCTCCAAGTTATCCCCTTAATGTAACATTAAAAAACATTGTTTTTTTACAAGTTTAATACCTTGTATCTTGAGAAAGGAGTTGTTCAGTTGTTGATTTATATTTAAAGGTCGAACTGATAGAAGTGAAACTGATCGGTATTGAAGGAACACGACTTAACCAGTAACCAGGCTTAGCAAAAGGCCGAGCAACATATCATTCATATAGAACAGTAAAACCTATGAGTGGACATTTTTATTTCCAATTCTAATAAAATTATTAAAATTAGGTATAATATTTTTTTATTAATAAAATTTTATTGTCTAATTTATCTATATTCTAAAAGGTTTTATGAAGAAACGGTATTTGTTTACTTATCGGACACTTTGCCGATTCTGATGATTTTGGAATACGGGGGTTTTTTAAGGCGCACAAATCTATTTTTTAGTTGGCAACGTTTTTCTTTAAGATATCGATCATCAAACGCAAACTTATCATATTTTCACTATATTTCCCCTTATTTTTGAAAACAATTCTTGATTTTTAAGCTAAATTGTCACTTAATATTTAATTTCCATCTCTTTAAAATCCATTATTTTTTTATTTATTTTACCCATAATATCGTAAAGGTTCACTTTCAATCAGAGTAACAACACATGGCGACACAACCAAAATTTAGATATTCCACCTGAGAATAATTCAAAAATATATTCTATTTTCTTCGTTTTTTGCAAGGCACCAGGGCTGAGATTCTGTAAGAAAGATAAGGAGAAGGAAAATAGGGATAGAGAAACGAACGAGATCTCTTTCAAAAGTCGTATGCTCTAATAGATGTTTTTTGTTTCTGTTAGAAAAGGAAACAATATTTTAAAAAGTAAAAGACAAAAGATAAATGCTTAAGAGACATATAAATTTGTGTCCCTTTCCTTTTTAACTTCGGTTCCCGTTTGATTAAATCGATCATGACCGAAAGTGGGTTTTTGCATCGGTAATTTGACATTATAGAGAATTATTGCAAGTTGCCTTATTATGCTCGGGAATTATTAATACCGGCCTTATTTAAATAGTGCTTTTACCCATAATTTAGAGTTATTGCAAATCATGTTGACAGTACCATTAACCTAAAAAAAGGGAAAAAATTTTAGTAGTTTTTCTTTATTGTTTTGTGTTGTAGGGTTTTTTATAACAGAATTATAGAAATACATTTGAAAAAGCAAGGTTTTAAGTATTTTTACTTCTAAAAACATTTCGATTTTGTGATCGGCATCCGTTCGGTTAGACGAACAGTTCCGAAGTTAAAATAAGGCCAAAATAGGGCATGACTTAAAACCGACATAAATCCGGGCACTATACTTATTAAGGGAGTCCTTATCCTACCATGCCATGCAGGCCGGTATTATTAGTGCCTGGCCGTTGTTTACAGTGCAATAATTCTTTATTTATTACGATACGAAGAGATCTCTTTTCTTGTGTTTCTTACAGAATCTTAGCCCTGTGTACTTTTAATATCCTAAAACTACTAGGTTAACTAAGGCATCACGCATCAAATTTTAACGGATTCACCATTTTTTATTATCTCGGTTTTTACTTCTCCAATGATCTTAACACTTAAAATCAAAGTTGTAGAGCGTAAATTTGCTACAATTTTTGTTTTAAATATATTTTTATGCGCTTAACCATTTTTGAGATAGAAGGAAAAGAGCCCGCTGCGCTTAGCCATATATACTATAATACATGGCCAATGATGAATTCCGGCAAATATAATACCTTGTATAAAGTAGATAGATTATAAAATTTACATATTAAATAAAATCTTATAATATTTATTAATCAATACATAGTATTTAATTAAATTTCACGACGTATACATATACATTTAAATAAACGATTAGTTTGCTATTTTCTCCACAATATACCTATTTATTTAATACCATGATGATTTTTAAGTTATATCAACGATTTATTTCACAAATGTAAATAGATTTTTGGTTATATCAAAGACAATTACTATAATAGTCTTTGGTTATATCATAAACAACAAGAATGGTAATTTTATTTTAAAAACTACTACTACTATAATTTTCTAAAATAATTTACTTTTATATTCTTTTTGTTATACAGGGTGCTTCATTAGTGCGTCGGGCTTCTACAGCGCCTTAACTATGAAAGTTAGAGATTTTGTATAAAGTGATTTATGAATAAGAGATAAAAGTCTATTTCTGGAAAATATTTTGTTTATATACAGGGTACTCAAATTTGCCCTACTAGAATTTGATCCATTTTTTAAATGGAACACCCCAAATATTTTTACATATTTGGGAGTCCCTTATGTTTGTCTATACATGTGTACAATATTAGACTTATTAAGTTATTAGTTTTTAAGAAAATTAAATTTTCTTAAAAAATATGAAAAAAACATCGATAAAGGAAAAAATTTCCCCAAGTCGATGAAAAGGTTACTGTCTCCAAAAAGAGTTAAATCTGATTGTAGCGAGTCAAAAGATACCTTTCTATAATTTTAAGCTAATTTTGACATACAGGGTGCTCAAAAATCGCCTCCTAATAGTCAAAAATTCAATCGGTTTTTTCTTGGTTTTTTAAAACGGAACACCCTGTATATTATTATTTAGTCTAATAAAGCTTTAGTAAATAAACAATTTTGGTAATAGACTCAAAGTCTCTATATGTCTTTAATTTTTGTGTTACTTACACATATCGCCCTTTAAAATTATTTTTAGGTAATAATTTAATTTATTTGCTTAAAAAATCTAAAATACTGTAATAATAACCAACTAAAATAAATGTTCAAAATGCCTTCCGTTCTGGTCTAAGCATAAATTAACACGCCTTTCCACTTCACGCAGCATTTGCGGAGAAACCTGACCAAATGCCTGCCTTATTCTATCTTGCATATTCATCACAGTTGTTGGTGGATCCTGATATACTTGCCCTTTAACATAACCCCACAGAAAAAGTCAAGCCTCGTCAGGTCCGGTGATCTGGGTGGCCACTGAATCGGCCCGTTTCTTCCAATCCACCTATTGCCAAAATTTTGATCCAAATGGTTTATAACATCTCGTGAAAAATGAGGTGGTACTCCATCTTGTTGGAGCCACATTCTGTTTCGGATCTGTGGAGGCAGATGAGCCAATAGCCTTGGTAATTCGTGCTGCGAAAACTCCAAATACATAGCGCCATTTAAATGACCTTCCAAGAAATGTGGGCCTATTATATATTCTCCAACAATTCCGCCCCAAACATTTACAACCATTGATGTTGACGATCAATTTGTCTTATGATTCGTGGGTTTTCAGAAGAATAATAATGAAAGTTATGTCTATTGACACAACCTCCATTATGAAATGTCGCTTCATCTGAAAACATAACGTAATTGAAAAATAAAGGATCTTCTTGCAAGTTGTTTCTTGCCCATTCACAAAAAGTTGTTCGATTTTGAAAATCTATCTCCGTTAATGCTTGATGTAACTGAATATGGTAAGCGTGAAAGTTGTTCTTTTTCAAATTCGCTGCACTGACGTATCGCTTATTCCTGTGTTTTCTTCAGTTGTCTTTGGCTTACATGAGGATTTTCAGTTACTGATAACAACACAAGCAATTCATTTTCCTCGATAGTAGCGGATTTTGACCGAGTTTCTTTCTTAAAGGAAACGCTTCCCGTCTCAACAAATCTTGCAAGAAGTCTCCTAAATCACTTTTCGTCACGAGCTCTTCTCTCTGGGAAATGAGCCGCGTAATTCCTGCTAACCAGAAAATATTTTTTCACTTTCACCAAGTGCAAAAACCATATCAACCAACTCATCTTTGCTAACCTCCATATTTATAATCACCAAAGAAAGTAAGTACAACAGCAAGCAAATAAATAGTACTTGACACTTTGAAACTGCCAAAGTTGTTTAAACAAAAATCTGTCTAAGCCTACTATGAACTTTTTAGTAGGCGCAAAGGAAGATATTCTGAATATGAGCGTTTTATAAGAAAATCATTTGGAATATCTTAACAAGACATGTTATATTCACTTATAAAGTATAAAATATGGTGCCTTAAAACTTTAAATTAATATTATTTTTAAATTAATAATAATTGTAAAAATTTTTACCTTATAATGATTTTAAAAGGGTGAATTTTAAATACGTGTAAGTAACACAAAAATTACAGACAGATAGAGACTTTGAGTCTATTACCAAAATTGTTTATTTACCAAAGCTTTATAAGACTAAATAATAATAAACAGGGTGTTCCATTAAAAAAAAACGAGAAAAAACCGATTGAATTTTTGACTATTGGGAGGCGATTGTTGAGCACCCTGCATGTCAAAATTAGCTTAAAATTATAGAAGGGTATCTTTTGACCCTCTACAATCAGATTTAACTCTTTTTTAGAGACAGTATCCTTTTCATTGACTTGGGGAAATTTCTTCCTTTATCGATGTTTTTTCATATTTTTTTTCAGAAAATTTAATTTTCTTAAAAACTAATAATTTAATAAGTCTAATATTGTACACATGTATAGACAAACATAAAGGACTCCCAAATATGTAAAAATATTTGGGGTGTTCTAGTAGGGCAAATTTGAGTACCCTGTATATAAACAAAATATTTTCCAAAAATAGACGTTTATCTCTTTTTCATAAACCACTTTAAACAAAATCTCTAACTTTCATAGTTAAGGCGCTGTAGAAGCCCGACGCACTAATGAAGCACCCTGTATTATTGCAAGATCACACTTGTTTTTTGAAAGGTGTAAAATGTGTGTTTTTTTAACATTAACATCTATATATTTCACAAAAGCCAAATAATATTTTTTTAAGTAGATATTCCCAGAAAACAAAATAAACTAAACTGCTGCTCAATTCAACTGCAACTGGAATTTTTTTGGTAAATTTCAAATCGTTATTACTTTAAAATAAAATGTAATAGCAAAATGCGGCTTTTACAGTTTTGTAGGATAACTTTTTGAAAAAAATGGCAATTTCACTTTGTGTAAATTTTCTCTTGTTTTTATTCTACAGGGTGTAATAGAAAAGTCCGTTTTTTACAAAAACTTTGTCAAGAGCGACATTCTACAAAAAAAATAATTTTTAATTTTTAATTATATAGTGTTATTCAGTAGACCATTTTGAAAAAACAAGTTTGTCAGATTTTTGATATCTGCTCCATTTTTCATGTTATAATTTTTTTTCAAAAAATTGATTTTTTTCTTATTGTACTCCCTGTATTTAACAGTTCATCACAGCGATTATTTTTTTTAGATAATTTCAAATGTATATAAGTACACTTTTAAAACTGTATTAGAATTTTATTTCTAAAAAAATATTAACGCGTCAGTAGCGTCGCAAATGTAACTAAATTGTATTTTGGTAAAATATCAATTCCCAAAGTTTCTGTGAGCACCACATATTCTGTATTTAAGATATTAATTGTTTTTCTACAATTTTTAGAAACTACGGACATTTATCTCGGGACGGTTTTTTATTTTTTTTAAAAGTCATCAGTGGCGTAGATATAATTTTTCTTCTGAATGCTCTTTTTACTTACCAGAGGATTATTGCATGGAAGTAATAATTTGTAATTCGGGTTATTTTAGGGCATTTATCGATTAGCTTAGAAGAAACTTTAACATTTTTTAAAATCTTAGTAAATTTGGAAAAAAATATACAGGGTGTTTCAAAAATTAAAGCTTCCACATTTGTATTTTTTTTAATGAAAAGCAGGGTGTGAATCCTTAGATGATATTACGAAGAAAGTTCAAAAAAATTTATGTTCTGACTTTCCTAAATTTTGAGATACAGGGTGTGAAACTTAAAAAAATATATATCTTTTTTTTTATAACTGTGATACCACTCTACAAATTTTAATATAATATGGTACACAGCCACTACACATTAGGAGGCATTTTTAAAAGTAAAATATTTTTATTTTTCTTTCAGTAGCGTTCGAGCGGAATTTAAATTAAATATTTATTAAAGAAAATCATAGTACGCCACTGCTTTTTTGAAACAAAAATTATTCTTACAATTTCCATTTACTTTTAAGCAAATTTAATATTATGTTATTCTTTTGACCGACGAATTTGGTATGCTACCTTTATATTTTCATTTGCTTGAAAAATAAATAACTTTGTTTTGTCTGTTTGTCTGATGTAATGAACCGCTTGTAAAGCTTTAATTAGATTGAGTTTATTGAGTCCAGTGGCGTCTCGGTGGGCACCACTACCAATATTATTGAAAAAAATGTACGCCACTGGCTTTTTATGTAGTTTTTATACTTTTTTCCTATGAAGCAACTAAAAATAAAACTTTTTAGTATTGTCCATTTTTGCAGAAACAAAGCAACACCGGACATAACTTTATAGGAACTTTTCTTCATAAAATGACATAACAAATCCCCCTTTAAAGTTTCGTACTGTAGTTGGGAAATACCCTGTATTTTAATTTGGAAATAAGTCTTTTTTAAGGTACCACGTACGTTTAACATACACATATTTTTGTGCAAATGTATTTTCTCATTAAATAGGACTTTTTGTATGAGGAGGCACTTTTTTCGTAAATTTAATAATTAAAAAGTTTGGTAAGATTTTCCGAAGACACGCTGTATATTACAAATAAAGAATAATAATATTATTATTAACGTAAATACTAATAATAGTGTTAAGCAACAGTCCACTTGTGATCAATGTTAATGGAGAAATTCACAAAAATTTTAAGACCATATTAGAGTTGCATTAAACTCTAATATGGAAAACTTACTTACCTCTTTAAAGAAGTTTTCTTTATATTATCAAAGCACCGACGACTTTTAGCTTTATTACCATTATCAAAGTGTGTAACCAGTAAAATAATAATAATAATATTATTAATAACAATAATAATAGCATGCCAAGATGGGGGTATAAACACATTGTTCTACCGAAGCCAATTTTCCAACGTTCTTGACACCACATGTCGAGCCTGTCGACAGCAACCCGAAACCCTTATGCACTTATTGTCAGCTTGTTCAGTGCATGCTGCCAATAGCTACATCCATCAGCATAATGACGCTCTTCGGGTACTTTACTATCACCTCAGGCATTACTACGGCATCGATGAAACAACAATACTGCCGTTTGCTCCCGGCGACATGGAGGCAATAGTGGAAAATGACAACTGTCGCATATACTGAAACTATGCGTTCCGAACCACGCATCAAATTCAAGCGAATAAACCCGACATCGTTCTCCTTGATAAGAGAAATCACACCATGTATGTGATAGAGTTCTCCGCACCTGCGGAAACTAACATCGATATAAAAGAACGGGAAAAACGAGCCAAATATCAAGATCTTCTTGGCGAACTTGGGAGGCTTTATCTAGAGTATACCGTGCGATTGGTTGTCCTGATAGTTGGCGTTTTAGGAGGCATGAAGGATAACGTATTAAGGGAATTGAGGTACATTCCAGCATGTCAAAATACACCCAACCAACTGGCGATGAAGATGCGGAAATCTGTTGTCCTTGGTTGCCTTCGTCTACTGAGGGAGGCAAATGAATTTGACCAAGCGGACGTGAGGAGTGGTCTTCGATATGGATGGCCTTTCGCACGACGCCCTATGGGGTCGGAGCCATGGGATACGTCGTGTGGATTTTTTAGAGAATATTAATAATAATAATGACCTAAACCTCTATGCAACTAGCGAGCGGGATCTACAACAATCTCTTAAGTGATTCACGAATATACCAAAGATGTTAACAGGAAGTTCTTATAACAGAATTCTAAAAGTTTGATAAGAGAGATTTGGAGAGATTAGATTAAAGATTTAAAATGCAGGTACTTTTACCAAAACACCAATAAGGCATTTTTATTAATTTTGACAATATATGAACATGCCGAGAAATGCTTCATTTTTTATTAAGTAAAAACTATTCGTCGGGCAAAAGAATATCATGATATCAAATTTGTTTAAAAGTAAATGGAAATTGTAAGGATAATTTTTGTTTCAAAAAAGCAGTGGCGTACTATGATTTTCTTTAAAAAATATTTAATTTAAATCCCGCTCGAACGCTACTGAAAGAAAGATAAAAATATTTTACTTTTAAAAATGCCACTTAATGTGTAGTAGCTGTGTACCATATTGTATTAAAATTTGTAGAGTGGTATCACAGTTATTAAAAAAAAAAGATATATTTTTAAGTTCCACACCCTGTATCTCAAAATTTAGGAAAGTCAGAACATAATTTTTTTGAACTTTCTTCATAAAATCTTCTAAGGATTCACACCCTCCTTTTCATTAAAAAAAAATACAAATGTGGAAGCTTTAATTTTTGAAACACCCTGTATATTTTTTTTGTAAAATTACTAAGATTTTAAAAAATGTTAACGTTTCTTCTAAGCTAATCGATAAATGCCCTAAAATAACCCGAATTACAAATTATTACTTCCATGCAATAATCCTCTGGTAAGTAAAAAAGAGCATTCAGAAGAAAAATTATATCTACGCCACTGATGACTTTTTTAAAAAAGTAAAAAACCGTCCCGAGATAAATGTCCGTAGTTTCTAAAAATTGTAGAAAAACAATTAATATCTTAAATACAGAATATGTGGTGCTCACAGAAACTTTTGGAATTGATATTTTACCAAAATACAATTTAGTTACATTTGCGACGCTACTGACGCGTTAGTATTTTTTTAGAAATAAAATTCTAATACAGTTTTAAAAGGGTCCTTATATACATTTAAAATTATCTAAAAAAAATAATCGCTGTGATGAACTGTTAAACAATAAGAAAAAAACAATTTTTTGAAAAAAATTATAACATGAAAAATGGAGCAGATATCAAAAATCTGACAAACTTGTTTTTTCAAAATGGTCTACTGAATAACACTACATAATTAAAAATTAAAAATTATTTTTTTGTAGAATGTCGCTCTTGTAAAAACGGACTTTTCTATTACACCCTGTAGAATAAAAACAAGAGAAAATTTACACTAAGTAAAAATGCCATTTTTTTCCAAAAAGTTATCCTACAAAACGGTAAAAGCCGCATTTCGCTATGGCATTTTATTTAAGAGTAATAATGATTTGAAATTTTCCAAAAAATTTCCAGTTGCAGTTGAATTGAGCAGCAGTTTATATAGAGTTATTATATGGATAAGAACTTTTATTTACAATTTTTATTTATTTATTTTTTTTTTTTTTAATTAGTAAAGGAACCTAAATTCTATCTTTTACTCGTCAATGGCAGTCCTCTAGGGTTAGATTCTTGGATAGCTGTTTTTACTATACCAACATCAGCGTCATCTCTTCCTTGTTTGGTAGGAATATTTACAAACTTTAAACTTTATCATATTGTTACAGACTTTCAAAAATGTGTTTAGGTTATAGAATTTTAGAGAGTTAGGATCATTTAATTTAGTTTGTTAATTTATTTAAATAATTTACCTTAATTTTTCCAAATTCTTTCATCACTTTCGAAGGTTTTCGAAAACGCCCGAATTATCCATTAAGAACTTTTATGCCATCCTGTAATATGGAATTTTCACGATATTTCTCGAATATTCTAGATCATTCTTTACTCTTCCACCATACTATAAAAGGGCGACGGGAAACCTCCGATCAGTTAGTACAGATTCGACTTTTGTGCTGTAAACTTCGAGACAATTTAAGATTTTGCCGTTATTGTAACCATAGTTACGTTACATTGTTAATAAAGGTATAAAAACGAAGGCACGTGTTTTTATACGAGGTGTTTCGGAACATTTGGTGTCGGAAGCGGAACGAAGTAACCCGAAGAAAGTGAAGTGGATCGAGATTACCCGAGGAAGCCAAAGTGGTTACGAAGATTGAATGCGAGTAGAGACCAGAAAGCAAACTGAAGCGATGGAGGAAATATGTGCACTAATTAAGCTAATGATAAAAAACAAGAAGATCTTAAAAACGAAATGAAGACCAGTTTAGAACAAATGAAGTCCAGCCTAGAAGAAATAAAGCTTGAAATTCGAACTAGTCAAGAAGAAATTAAACAATAATTAAAAGAGATGATGGTGAAGATCAGAGAAAATCTAAAAGAAGAATTTTATCACAGCCAAGATGAAATGATGTTGCTTGAGTTAACACTCGCCAAAGAAGATGTTAAAGAAGAATTAGAAGAACAAATGCAGCAGACTGTACAATTGGTTCAAAGTCAAGTGCAACAAGTCCAAGATCAAGTTCAACAAGTCCAAGGGCAAATGCAACAGGACGTACAACAATTACAGCTGCAAATTAAAAATATTGCCAGTACAGGTGTAGTCTCGGGATGTGGTACTCCAGCAACTGTTATGAAACCACCAACTTTTGACGGAAAGATACCGTGGGCTACGTACCTTAGACAATTTGAAGCAGCTGCAAACGGCAATAACTGGAGCCCAACAGAAAGAGCACGAGCTCTTGTACTTGCTCTTCGAGGAAAAGCCATGGAGGTGTTAAGAAACAGAAGGGCGACGGGAAACCTCCGATCAGTTAGTACAGATTCGACTTTTGTGCTGTAAACTTCGAGACATTGACATTTTAAGATTTTGCCGTTATTGTAACCATAGTTACGTTACATTGTTAATAAAGGTATAAAAACGAAGGCACGTGTTTTTATACGAGGTGTTTCCGGAACAATATCATAGCATATCAATAAGTTTAGTTTTATTATTATGATTTGTCAATCATTTTTCCTGACTCATTCGCATAATCATTGTTTCGTCGAAAGAAACTTCATAAGATTTAGAAGAAGTTGGAATTTTTTGTAGTTGCTCCATTACTTTTATTTAATATCAAGAGTTAAAACTTTTTTGCTAGAAAATATATTTCATTCTCTTGACTAGTATTTTACAGTAATGTCCAATTTATTTGTTTGTTATTGATTTTTACGTACAGTTTTAAATTCGTTTTACTTTTTTCAATCTTAATGATTTTTAATAATTATTTTACCTTTGGACAGTAATCTCCCATTTATTTTGTTTGTTGTTGACTTTTGCATACATTCTAATTTCGTTTTGCATTTTTAATGACTTTAAACGATTATTTTGCTTTTATACAGTTATGTCCTTATATACAGTGACGGCAAACTAATTGGAAACGATACGATCTAAAATCTAATTTATTAATTTTTATACAGAAATGTATACAAGAAATTTTAAATTTTATTTCAATGATTCTTTCATTGTAATAGTATCATTGAAATAAAATTTAAAATTTCTCGTATACATTTCTGTATAAAAATTATTAAATTAGATTTTAGGTATCGTTTCCAATTAGTTTGCCGCCACTGTATGTCTCATTTACTTTGTTTTTTGTTGACATTTACAGTTTTAATTTTGTTTTACTTTTCAAAGTTTAATGATTTTTGGTGATTATTTTACATTTATACAGTAATATCCCATTTATTTTTAAATTTAATTTTGTACTAGTTTTGTAATTTTAAATTAAATTTTGTTTTATTATGGAAATGTAAAGAAGTATGAATGAGTGTGAACGAGGCTGTGTAAATGTGCGAATGCATGAATACTTTATATACACATATATTTTCTTTTAAGTTTTTATGGTAAATTTACTTGTTAATTGACGTTGTAACGTTTTAGCTATTGGAACCCATAAATGCATTATTATTATTATTACTATTATCTTTTAGCGAAGGCCGAGTATTCATCAAATACAAGAACTGTTTTTAGCCCATAATGTCTTTGTAAATACAAAACGTATTATCTAATACAAAAATATATAATTTTAATAATCCATTTACATTATACAAGGAATTATTCACCGGAATTCACCATTGGCCTTGTATTATATAGTAATGTATATGGCTGAGCGCGCTGCGAGCTCTCCTCTCTCTATCTCAAAAATTGTTAAGCACGTATAAAAATATTTAAAACAGAAATTATAGCAAATTTTACGCTCTACAACTTTAATTCTTAGTGTTACCCTCATTGGTTTAGTAGAAACCGAGATAGCGCAATCAGCCAATGTACGTTTTATGTTCGTCTTTTGTACGTAACTTTAGGATGTAACGTACATCTTATGTACGTACACAAAGTACGTATAGTACATCCATAAGACGTCTTATGTACGTACATTTTCCGCAAAAATGTACATTCACTGTAGTACGTACATATTGTACGTCTGATGTACGTATGTACTGTACGTACATTTTCTTTGACTATGTACGTATTATGTATGTACATTTTTTTATTATAGAAGTAAGCTGGACATAAATTAAGCGAAAAAATTTAACTTTTATAATTTGAAAATCGAAAACTTACAGGGTTTTCATTTATATTTTACCACCTACTTCTAACTATAACCAAGAAGGATAGAAAAAACGTCCTGCATAAAAGTTTTCCTTGTATAGGCTCTATACAGTGTCTCTAAGTTTGGCGTCATATAGGAAACTTTTTTATTATTGATTTTACAAAAAAAGTTACATTTTATAAAAAGTTCTGCATAGTCTAAAACCTAAAAAGCAACCATCAGATATCAAATTGTAGCAGTTTGGCCAAAAATGTAATTTGCCTAATAGTAAATGTTATATCTTGGGGTTGAGGGAAATTATTAATCTGAATAATTATCTCAATAAATAAAAGTCACTAATCTAAGTGAGAGTGTATTTATTACTGATTTTTACCTAAAAGCAGTCGTACAGGTAGATCCATACATTGATGGTATAAAAACTAACTATTGTTAGAAATTATTGGAGACTTTTAGCAATATATTAAAATAAGGTACCAACATATATAACACCTTTCCCCTAAAGAAAATACTTAAATTTTTAATATTTACAATTTTAAATAAAATTATATACATTAATTTAATCCTACAATTAATCGCTCAGGAGGCTTAATTTGGCTTCTTCGCCTTAACACTTTTGTTTGCGCACTGGACGATTGTATTTCACTATTATTAGATACACTCACATCAACACTGCTATTATTGTCTATACTATTGTCAATATCTATATCCGAGCGTGGAATAATTGAAACATCATTTTTTTTATTTGACTTGCTAATACAAAAGTTACGTTTAATTTGGCTAGTATGACGTTTCCATTGCATTCCACAATCAGTTTTTATTATATAGGTTCTTTTACCAAGCACTTCAGAGATTTTGCCCTGACACCATTTAGATTTATTTGCTCTAAAATCACGAACAAAAACTGGATCGCCCGTTTCAAAACATATATCTTTTTGCGCGGGGTAAAATCTTTTTGGGATATTTGTTTTTCTCAACAATACTCGACACCGAAGGTATTAACAAATCGAATTTACTTCTAAGATTTCTACCCATTAATATTTTTGCCGGCGTTTCTCCGGTCGTAGTATGCGGTGTAGACCGATATTGAAACAAAAACCTATTTATAATTAAATCAATATCCATTATGGATTTTCATGTTTGGATTTTAAAATTGCATTTTTCATAATTTTTACTGATATTTCCGCTAAACCATTTGTTGCTGGATGATATGGAGCCCCTGTCAAATGTTTAACACCACTGTTTTTAAGAAATGTTTGAAACTCTTCCGAAATAAATGTTTTTGCGTTATCGGTACATAACTGCAAAGGTATACCATATCTTGCAAACAGATTTCGAAAAACTCTAATTGTTGAAGTAGCAGTAATGTTATTTACCTCAAAACACTCTATCCATTTGGATGTTGCATCAATAACAACTAAAAATTTTTATTAAAAAATGGTCCAAAAAATCCGCATGTAAGCGTGTCCAAGGACTTTTTGGCCACTTCCAAACTTCTAGAGATGGATTTGAAGTATTGCTAGCATAGATTGAACATGATAAGCATGTTTTTGTCAAATCTTCAAGTTGAAGATCTATTAAAGGCCACCATAAATAAGATCTAGCAATGCACTTCATCTTAACTATACCCATATGGGTACTATGTAATTCATTTAATATATAATTTTGAAATTCTTGTGGTATTATTAATCTATACCCCCACATAAGACATCCTTGTTCTATTGATATTTCATTTCTTTTATTAAAATATGGTTTTAAATCGTCGGACGGGCATGAATTTGGCCAGCCGTGACGAACAAAAAAATTATTTTACTTAAAACCTTATCTTTACCAGAAGCATTTTTAATATCTAAAAAATCGATAGGTATTTGTGACTCGGTTAGTAAGTTTAAATAAGAAATTTCTGAATAAATATTTTTAAATAAATGTTTTTATTATCTTCATTTTCGGAGTAAATGTTTAAAGGCATTCGTGATAAAAAATCTGCTGTATTTTTATCCGAACTAACGTATTTTATTTCAAACTGAAAAGCTGATAAAATATGAGCCCATCTTTGTAAACGATTTGCTGCAAAAACAGGTATACCTTTCTTATCTCCAAATATGGTCAATAAAGGTTTGTGGTCAGTTACTAATAAAAACTTTTGGTTATAAATATATTGAAAGAATTTTTAACTCCGAAAATAATTGCTAAGGCCTCTTTTTCTATCTGAGAATAAGATATTTCGGCTTTTATTTAGCAACCGTGACGCAAAGGCAATAGGTTTTTCGGTATTATTGTCAAAAATATGACTTAATGTTGCTCCCAAACCAAATTGACTTGCATCGACAGTTAATTTAATTTTTTTACTAGGATCAAAATGTGTTAATACTGTTGCAGATAATAACATTTCTTTGGCCTGTTTAAAACTGTTTTCACATTCACGAGACCATTGCCATTTGGCATCTTTTTTAATAAACTATAAAGAGGTTTTAAAACTGACGAAGCATTCGGAAGAAACTTACAATAAAAGTTCAACATGCCCAAAAATGACTTTAACTCGGTAACATTTTTGGGAGTTGCACATTGTTTTACTGCAAGAACTCTTTCTTCAGAAGTATGAAGACCTTCCTTGTCAATTACATGACCTAAATAGTTTACTGAATTTTGAAATAAAAAGCATTTTTCTTTTTTTACTTTAAGACCACATTCCTGAAGACGCTGAAAAACTTTTTCCAGGCGCTCCATATGTTCAAGGTTGTTTCGTCCCGTTACCAATATATCGTCTAAAAAACAAACGACACCCGGTATTATAAACATTTGTTCCATAATATTTTGAAAAATCGCGGGTGCGCTAGTTATTCCATACGGTAATCTGGTGTACGAAAACAGACCTTTATGTGTAGAAATTGTAACGAGTTTTCTAGATTCTTCAGTTAATAAAATTTGTTGATATGCCTCCGACAAATCAATCTTAGAAAACTTTTCTCCACCTTGCAATTTTGCAAACAAATATTCAATACGCGGTAACGGAAAATGTTGTATCTCTAATTGCGAATTTAACGTAATTTTAAAATCACCGCAGATACGAATTCCTCCGTTTGGTTTTAAAACTGGCACTATCGGAGTTGCCCAATCAGAAAATTCGGTTTTAATTAAGACACCGATATTAACAAGACGCTCCAATTCTTGCTCTATTTTAGGTTTTATTGCAAAAGGTACCGGTCTTGCCTTGAAAAATTTTGGGTTAGCTCCCGCTTTTAGATTTAAAGAAACTTTAAATTTATTAAACGTGCCAAGGGTAGAATCAAAAATATCTTGATATTTTGACAATAAATCTGAAAGCTTGGTAGATGAATCTACACCTACAGAATACCATTGATTTGTACTGTTACAATCATATCTGTCATTATTTGACATATTATTTACCCTACATATGCCTAAATTTAACATACTTAAACCATTTCGCCCTATTAATGGAGGACCACCATTTTTAACAACATAGGTTTTTAAAATATAATCGTTACCTTCAAAATTTATATTTAACATTAAAAATCCAATTGGTTTAAAAGTAATACCTACATAATCTTTTAAATACAAATCATTATTTTGCAATTTTATATATTTAAAATGTTTTAAATACAATTTTTCGGAAATAGCCGAATGAGCAAAACCTGAATCGGCCTCAAAATTTAATGGAATTTTTTCACAAGTTAATTTCACAAAAAATGGTTTAATGTTTCCTGAACTATCAATATTATTTACATCTAAATCTTGAATATTAAAAATACAGTTATCTGACCTGTCAGTGTCATAATTATTAACACTATCTGATTCTTGCAAAAAATGTTGCTTGCTACGCTTGCACTGAGGTGCTAAGTGTCCTTTAATGCCACAATTGTGACAAATACAATTTTTATAAACGCAGTTATTCGATAAATGATTTTTACGACCACACACAAAGCACTTACTTGAAGATTGGTTACTCTTACCACCTGATGATTTGTTCTTGAGCCAAGGCCTGTTGTTCCCAGCACTATGCTCCAATTTTGAGGTTTGACCCGTTTGGCTTCTAGAACTCCTGGCATTTTGAAAATAAACTGGTTCAGATTTTACCGCAACACCAACACTTCTTTCTTTGTGATCACGTAAGGCAGACTCTTTGCTAAGAGCAGTCTTAACAACTTGATTAAATGTGACTTTTGAAGCATCTTCTTCAAAAAGTCGATCCATAATTTTTCGTCATTAATTCCTATGACAAAAATATCTCGCATAACTGTGGAAAGCTCCGTACCAAAGCCACAATTTGAAGCTAAACTTTTAACTTTTGCCTCCCAGTCAGCCACTGATTCACTTGCCTCTCTTTTACAATTATAAAATTTTAGGCGTTCGGCAAAGTACGATTTGACCGGCGAAAAATGCTCCGTGAGTAAGTTAATTAACTCGTCAAAAGTCTTAGACTCAGGCAGATCGGGCACACACAAATTTCGAACTAATACGTAACAGTCCTCTGAAAGAGTATTTAGTAAAATAGCTCGTTTCCGTTCATTGTTAGAAATGCCGTTAGCGATAAAAAATTGTTTGAGTCTTTCACTAAACACAGAAAAACTAGAACTTTTTGGATCAAAATTATTTAAAGAACCCAAAAGTCCAACATATTCTACTTTCAGAAGTACCTACGTCACTCGGTTGTGGAGGAGCCATTTTGTTTTGCCGTTAAACGTTACTAGTTAAAGAATTTACTTAGATTTTCACTTTAAAAAACTTTTTGTCAACCGATATTTTACGCACACACGTGGTTCTTAACTCACGACTCGTCGCCAATGTTATATCTTGGGGTTGAGGGAAATTATTAATCTGAATAATTATCTCAATAAATAAAAGTCACTAATCTAAGTGAGAGTGTATTTATTACTAATTTTTACCTAAAAGCAGTCGTACAGGTAGATCCATACATTGATGGTATAAAAACTAACTATTGTTAGAAATTATTTGAGACTTTTAGCAATATATTAAAATAAGGTACCAACATATATAACAGTAAATTACCTTGTATTTTAATATAAAATATAAAAAATAATATCAAGAATTGTTATAAAGAAAAGATGTTTATAATTCCAAATTACCCCCAAAAATGCAATTTTATTTTGTTTATTTTATATAAAGAATAATTTTTTTTTTGCGATCATGGTGAAAATTTAGGTTTGTACATTAGTGCACCACATTCCATGAATATATATGTCATAGAACAGTTTCAAATGTATTTTTAAAATTTATTGTTACTTAAACATAATAAAGAATGTACAATGCCACATGTACAAACTTAAATTTTCTCGATTTTTTAGATATAAACAAAATTGTATATTTGAAAGTAATTTTTAAATCTAAACATCTTTTCGTTATAACAATTTAAGATATTAGGAAAAAATACAGGTACTTTCCTCATGAGCAAAAATTACATTTTTGGCCAGACCTCGTAGATGACCGACTTACAATTCGATATCTGATAATTGTATTGTAGGTTTTCGACTATGCAGAACTTTTTATAAAGAATAACCTTTTTTCGTAAAATAAATAATAAAAAAAATTCCCATCTGACGCATAACTTAATTACTTAGACACACTATATATAAGATGTAAATGTACGTATATAAAGTGGTTTCTTAAGAAGTACATACATATAGACGTATTAGATATACGTACATAGGATGTTCAATTTAGATCCCTGGACGTAATGACGTAAAATAGTTATAAAATATACGTCTTATGTATG
>JACEGR010004473.1:0-86973 GCA_014170235.1 Listronotus bonariensis
ACTTTTCTCGTCAGGCGTCGTGACGTCTGGCGTCGGCGGCGTCGGTCCCGTTAAAGTGGGGCATAGTCTACTCTTGACGACCAAATTTATCAATTGTGTTGTTGACACGACCCATTTTTAACGTAAACTAAACTATTCCAAATGGAATTCCTATATATATGTAACTAGCTGTTAATCGATGGTGGTGGTCAAGAGTCAAAACTACCACCACCACCACCACCATTCGAAAATCAAAACACAATAATATACTAAAAAATATTTATTTTACAAGTCAATTTTATGTGCTATCATCTTCTATATAAACATTTGCATTATTCAGACGGTCATCATCCCCGGTTGAGGTGGAGGGAATCGGCGGCGACCCATTTCCTTCGTCATCCACATTAGGCTTTGTTGTGCTGGTGGTGGTGGTGGTGGTGGTGGTGGTGGTGGTGGTGGTGGTGGTGGTGGTGGTGGTGGTGGTGGTGGTGGTGGTTGGTGGTGGTGGTGTTGGCGGGAATAAGCTCATACTTGATTATTATTTCTTTGGGTAGGTGTGGGATATTGATAAGATACACCTTTAGATCTTCATCAATCATTTCATCACAAAATTCCTCGAGATTCAGGGAACCATACAAATACTTGTCACATAGGTGTGCTCCTGCTAGCAGATTGGTAGCTTCCTTCATATATTTTCTATATTGATTAACAGTTACTTCAATAGCTATATTATCACATGTTGCAAAGTCCAATATTTCTTGCGCCATATCTCTTAATTTAAACCCCAACCAAACCATGTAGGTGTATCTGCACTCGTCAGTTATTGCATCGTCCAACATCTTTACAGAAAAAAGAAAGACTGTATTTTGTGAACGCGCAAAAGATATTTTAACATTTTTCAACTATGATACATTTTAATAAAGATATATTTTACAATAAACGATCAAAAGTTAATAATGCTCTAGAACTGTTACCACCATTAAATATACGATTACTCTGCCCCAGATATGTTAACGTATATTTACCCTCAGATCCATTCATGGCAAGTAAAATATCATCTGACAGATTTTTACATATACGTTTCGGTAAAAATACTTGAATTGTAACATTATTTACTTGATCATACAATGTTGTGAGAATAGTTTTCCCAAAACGAGTAGTCATTGCAACCATTTTTTTAATTAAATAAACTCCTCCCACAACTAAATCGGAAATTTTCTTACGTTCAACAAAATCATCTTCACTGTTAATCATTTTATTAATTTTATCTAAAGTTTCTTTTGTAATGCTCATAGTTAAAAAATATTGTGTGTGTGTGTGTAATATCAAACAAATACCTTAAACAGTCACTTGCACAATACACAGATTCTACTTTACTGTAAGAGTTCTTTGACGAATGTGCCGTCTACCTTTCGAGCACACATTTATATAGAGGTATTTCAAGGCCAACATACAATAGACTCCCCCTTCTCTCTCTAGATCAAATCTCAAGGTCAAGTTTAAATCCCAAGGACAAAGACAAATCTCAAGGCCAAGGACAAATCTCAAGGTCAAGGCCAAGTGGGCTGGACCAAATCTCAAGGTCAAGGTCAATTGGGCGGGGCATGCGCACCAAGGTCAAGAGGCGTGGCCAAGGTCATTGGAAGGACTGGGGGAAAATGCTCTTTGGCTTAGGTTCCCTACTAATATGCTAAACAAAACAATAATCTTTCAAATGCAAATTTTGAGCAATGTTTAATGTATTTTTTAATGAGTACACATATTTTTGAAATACTTACTACAAAACGTTTATTTTTAAATACTTTTAAAAGAAAAAGAGAAACCACAGCTTGGCTCATACCAAACCTGACCATTGTTTCCACCTTTCTAAAATGCTAATGAGAAAATATATTTAAATAATGTCTTTTAAAATGTGGTTACAAACAGATTAAGGGCTCTCTAATAGAAACAGAAAATTTATATTTTTTACGATTGAAGAATATGGAAAAAATGCAAGAATACAATATGCACAGTGGGTCAAATGTGTCCACCCTTTTTGTGTATCCATTACTTTTTTAACCAATTTTTTTAATTTGATATTAAATTTTATATCAATATTTACAAGAAATCCCTAACCTCTAGAGGCTATCGCCTTCCTGCCTCCTGGCTACGCCCATGGTAGAAAAAAATTAACTATATCTAAAATGATACTTGTTTGCTTATTCATATTTAGTGTACTTCCTGTTTTAAAATATAATTCATTGTATTCTGTTAAAAAAAATATTAAATTAGATCTATGAAAGGCGGAAACAAACAAACAAAGCCACACCTAACCGCACCAAGGCCGCGCCGAGCTCGGATTCACAATGATAGAAGAAATTAAAGAAGATTAATTCTAAAAGATTTAAAAGCACTTTGACCTCAAAAATATAAAAAGCATGATGTGATGAACAAGATGAGTCTGTTGTTTTGTATGTATATCCCTTTGTTTAAACAAAAACAGATTTTCTTACTTATCTTTGTTTCTTTTTATACAACTTTTAGTGTAGTATAGGTAAAACTGTGTTAAATTATTCTTTGTAAAGATTAATTTTACGACTAGGTTTAATTTAAAGCATAGTATTACAGATAACTGCAATTTTATTAGGCATATAAAACTTTTGCACCGCTTTCCCTATATTTAACCAGCGAGACGCACGGCTGTGGGCTCGTTGCGGTCATGTGTGGCTAGACCTTTATTCGTATTAATATTATAGTACTTACCCTGTTCATAAATCATTAAGGTCATTCAACCGATTTGGAAAGTTTATCCATTTATTAAAAATTCTTTATTGGTTTAAGGCCTCTACAAGTTCGTGTAAAGCGTCGCTAACTTTATACATACTTAAACCAACAAAGTTGCTGTTTCCAATATCAGTTTAATAACTTCCAGTTGCCAACAAATTAAGGGTTGAAAGAATCTACAAATATATAAATATTATGTATTTCCCATTTACACTAAAGATTTTATAAATATAACTAAATATATATATCTCACATACCTTAACATCTTTTGGTGTAGCCGTAAATCGAATTGGAGGAGCCATAAATTCATCTAGTTTCTCGCAAAGATTGTTTTTCTAAATCGGGTTCTTTTTAAAATTTCCTTTTGGAAATTTAAGCTTCTAAAGCCTTTACCCAGAGGCAAATTCTTCTTCTTTAGTATTCTAATAATTCCGCTTGCTCTATTCCAGCCGTTACATTTAAATTCACAACATTATTAAATTCCACTTCGAATATACAAAAAATCCTTCAATTTAATGTAAGCGTTGGAAATGACGTCTGAAATCCGTGCTCCCAGCTTGAACGCCAACTAAAGAGGTGTCGCACAAAACAAATGAAAAAAAGCACGCGCATGGCACGCCCATCTATTTCCCGCCATTTGAGAAATACCTCGTGTTCACCACCAAACAGGATACCATCAGCTTATAGGAATCTTCGCTCACAGCGCTTAGATCCAGAAGAAAGATGCCGTCAATTTAGCGTGAATCTTTCCTTGATCCCCGAAGGTAAAAAACGTTCGTACGACACCTCTAGCCGCCACTCCGGGAAGAACTTTGTAGTCCTCTACGCACGTCCGCACTTTCCGAAGGTCAAACAAAGAGTCTGAAAAAAAAACTTAGAAGATTTAACAGTTCTAGTCTGCTTTTAAGTCATTGGACGCGTTCTGCAATTGCCTCTCAGATGCGAGGAGATTTGTTGACGTCATTTCAGTTAACGAACGCAAATAAAATATTCAGATGAAAATTTTTAACTTTGCTGGTATTTATTGTGTGCATAGCATCATAGACTGGGATTGGACTCCCTGGCGGATCGCTAAATAAAAACTGATATTTTTTTCTGTTAAAATTAATTAATGGAAGCATTAATTGCCGAACTTTTAAGTAAAATTAATTTTCGTGTTCTCCCAAGGAACACAAGAGAATATTTTCTTCTTGCTGTAGATTTCCATAGAAGCAACTATAGCAGGTTATCTCAGATCACAAGAATTCTTATGAATGAAAATAGGGTAGACAAACACTTTTTTAGTTTCTTCTTTAATTTGTTTAAATAAAAAAATGTTATGCGTCTTGAACTTTGATATGTGTAATGTGATAACATTAGATTATTTATTTTTGGTGCAATTTATAGCTATAAAATTATTGTGCATATTTAATTTATTTATAAACCATGTAAAGTTGCAAATGGTTTTTGCCCGTAAATAAATAAATAAATGAAATAAAATAAAAATGCTTTATTAGCATCAAGTGCTATAAATAAATACAAAAAAATAAATATCAATTCTAAACTACCTATAATACTCAACAATCAATAATTTTCTTTAATAAACTCTATACTTAGTCTACGAAATTCATTTACATTTGAAGCAGACCTGATATAAAAGGCAATTTATTATACTCAACTAAACTACTATAAAACAATGAATTTTGTGTGCCACCTTTCTTGGCTATAGGAACATAAATATTTGTTGCTGTTCTATTCCTCTTTTTTGCAAGAACGAGATATTTTTTTCGGGTCACAGATTTCTACTTTTTGCAACCTCATCTTTTCCGGGAAGTGTAAGAACTGTGCAAATCAGTTGGAAATTTTTAACACAAAAACAAAATAAAAGAACTAATTAACCTCAAAGCTAGATCAATCTGTCTCCTTCGTCAAAATGCCTCTATTAAATCGAGGACAATTGGATGCGTCTATAGATGTAATAAACAAACGATAAAGATTTAAATAAAAAACGGTTTCGTAGCGGTCAGATCGATCTGAGGTAATAACAGAACGCGCCTATTGAGACGCCGTCTTTACGCTGGCTGTCCACGAGAGCGGTTTTCCGCTCGCGGATGATAATTCAGCGTTGTGATTGGTTAGTGCAAATTTAAAATGCTTTTCCGCCAATCACAACGCTGAATTATCATACGCGAGCGGAAAACCGCTCTCATGGACAGCCGGTATTAGGGTTTAAAAAATATGAAACGGTAGCTTGACCGCTTGCTAAGCCTTAAAGCTAGTTCATACAGACGCGAAAAGCGAATTGCGAAACGCGAATTTAATTCTCATTGGTCAATTTCACATAAAATTAAAGGCGGGTAATTCAAAATAAAGATAATTTAAAGATGTTGCGAATTCGCAAAATTTAAAATCTAGTGGGCGGGAAACTTGAGATCATTTTAATTTTTGGCGAATATTTGGGTACGCACATGCGTAGAAACAAGAGATTATTTGTCATATGTCATTTCAAAAACAATTTTATTATTGTTATTTTTATGCGTCATTCTATTAGCTGTTTGAAACGTTATTTTTGTGTTCATTTTCTTAAGTATTTTTTGTTTTTGATTTGAATTTATATTAAGTTTTTAGCCCTTTTCCTTTATAACAAATTTGCAGCGTTTCTAAGTCTTAGTTGCCAAATAAATGTGCTATTTTCTCTATTTATCACATCGGACAAATGTTATATTATTAAAAGGAAAAACAAAGAAAATACCCAAGCGTAGCGTCATCACCGAAATAAAAACAATATAGAAATTTGTAGGTTAAGTTGTTGCCTGGAATTTCGGCGAATTTCGCAGCTGTATGAACATGACAAAAAAACGCGAATTTTTTGGCCAAATATTCGCTTTCGCGTCTGTATGAACTATGTACTTGGGGTACAACGTGTCTGACCATTTCTATTCTGTGCAGGGTTGCCGTTTTGATTTTTAAAAAAGTACTAGATTCCAGAAAAAAAGTACTAAAAAGTACTAGATTTCACAAATAAGATAAAGCTACAAAATAGTTTTAACATTGATTAACTTTTGGTCCATTTATAGCTGTTTTTTCGATCAAAATTATTGTGAAGAGCAAAAAAAAAAGGTCCTCACCTTTTTTCTTTAAATTTTATTTTCAATTCTACTTCTACGTACTATTGTAGCTGTTTTTTCGATAAAAATAAATTTGAAGAGAAAAAAAAAAAAAAGGTCCTCACCTTCTTTTCTTTCAATTCTACGTACTAAATTAAATTAAATTCATAATTATCACACACCCACTTCATTTTAAAAAAAGTACTAGATTTTGATTAGTACGTACTAGATCACTAGATTCTATTAAAAAGTACTAGATCTAGTACAAATGTACTAGGTGTGGTGACCCTGATTCTGTGGTCTGACAAGCATCACAAGCATCGAAGAAGTAAATCGGGATGAATTAAGTAACCATATTTTGTGGTAACCATTAAGTTAGTAAGGTAACTTAATTTTGTAACGAAGTGACTAGGGGCACGTTGATGTGCCGCGATTATTTTTTACCGGGCACGTGTATGACGTCACTACTGAGCGTGCCCTTATTCATCATCAAAGTTGAAATTCAAACTATCCTTAATTTGGCTATATTCCGCCTTCTTTTTGCACAAAATTCTTGATATAACACTAAATTGGCATATTTACATTTAGTTACTTTTTTAGTTATTTTACACGTTTTTTTATTAAATTCTATTTTTTTACGCCCAAAAACGCTGCAACCATGCATACACCTATGTGTATAGTGGTTTCAAACATGGCGACTTGATTTAAAGCAAACCTTTTATTATATTAATAAAGAAAGGCTTATAATCAGTAAAAAACAGGTTTTAAAAAGGTTTTTAAACCTGTTTTGTAAAATGAAATTTGTGTGCCAATTCAGTGTTATATCAGAAATTTATTGCAAAAGAAGGGAGAATATAGTAAAAATAAGGATAGTAGACAGTAGTGACGTCATACACGTGCCCGGTAAAAAATAATCGCGGCACATCAACGTGCGCGTGCCCCTAGTCACTTCGATTTTGTAAGGTTCGAGTCCGTGAAAAAATTTGAAAAATATATTGGAAATTGTACACCATTGTCGGTTTTTCTTTTTAAGATTAATTATATTTTAATTTCTAGATTTTCTGTCAAACAGAAAACGGTTAAAGATTTGTTAGTTAAGTCAAATATTTACATTTTTTTAAGTAAGTGAATAGAATCACAAAAAATGGATAACGAAGATGATCCTAAAGAGTACCGTTGGGAAACTGGCTATGAAAAGACATGGTAAGTTCCATATAAAGTTTTATTAATATACGTCTTGACTTAATATTGAGCATAGGTACTTTATCCTGCTTGTATATGTATATTTTAGGGAGGCAATCAGGGAAGATGATGAAGGTTTTTGGAGGCCTCAGTGGCAGACATCATTCTACGAGCAAAGAGGAAGAGGCAAGCTCAAAAGAAAGGAAGTACAAAACTTGGGATGATGAGACATTTATTTCTACTTTTAGACTGTTCAGAATCCATGTCCAGTCAAGATCTTAAACCTACAAGACTATTGTGCACTTTAAAAGTTAGTTGGTTATTGTACCTATCCATGTATTCTATTTGTAGGCAGGGCCTCCATTTTCGTCTTAGAGAGTAGAAATTTCTATTGGAAAAGGTTTCTTTCTCATTTTCTTCCTTCTCTTTTCAAATTACCTACTTCTAATTTTTATAAAAAGAGGCAAACAAAATACCTTTTTCATCAGAAATGTCTACTTCCTAAGTCAAAAATCGGGGCCCAGAGCTAAGAACTCTGTTTAACACAACAATAACTATATATAGAATATAGTAATACTATTTTTATTTGTAGATTCTTGAGGGTTTTATTGAAGAATTCTTTGATCAGAATCCAATCAGTCAAATGGGAATAATATTGATGCAAAACAAAAGAGCAGAGAAAGTTAGTGAACTAGCTGGCAATTTCAAAAAACACATTAAATACCTTAGGACTCTAACTAAAACTAATTTAAGTGGTGAGCCATCTCTACAAAATGGTTTAGAACAGGCTTTATCTTCATTAAAATTGTTGCCTTCTCACGCTAGTAGAGAAGTTCTAATTATTATGGGAAGTTTAACAACATGTGACCCGGGAGACATTAATACAACAATTGGGGTAACTAATAGTAGTTTAGCAGTGTTTTTTTTTTAATTAAATTAAGTATTGCTTTAATAATATTACCATTTATATTTCATTTCTAGAAACTGAAACAAGAAGGTATTAGATGTTCAATCATAGGTCTTGCAGCAGAGGTACATGTTTGTAGACTACTAGCAAATGAAACCAAAGGAACATATAATGTAATTTTAGATGATAGTCATTATAAAGATCTTTTATTCCAGCAAGTTGAGCCTCCACCTGCCGCAGCTGCTTTGGAATCCAGTTTAATTAAAATGGGTTTTCCACATCAAATGAACACAGAAGGAACAGATGAACCTTTAACAATGTGTATGTGGTAAGTGAAAGTTAGTAGTAAGTACTAAATTTTACTTTTTATGTTTTTTTTTTTACATGAGCACCTCAATTTGTAACAGGAAATCACAAACATCTTATGGAGAGTAAGAATGGATGATATAAATTGATCTCAAATTATTTTAAAACTGCATTTGTTTGAATAAACGCTGCGGTTAAGGAAAAATACTCGGAAAAATATATCTTTCATCAGATTTTTTATTATTATTATTGGCCAAACAACTATTTTCAAGTTATTGGCATCCCAAAATGAAATTTATCTAAAATATTATTATAGATTTATTTCTGTGTAAATCCTACCTTAAAATGTAATGAATCCATGATGACATCAATCAACTGAGTAATTTTACTTTAAAATGTTCCTAAAATATTTCTTTACTGGATTTTTTAAATTAAAAATCTGCTGATAAGCAGGCTTACCAGATATGTAATACAACATAAATATTCCGTAGATCTTTTAAAATAATATGTAATATTAGATAATTTTAAGTAATCATGTTCTAATATCTAGAAATTATTTGATTCTATTCTATGTCTTCATTTAGTTTGTCCAGTATCTTTGGTTTAAAAAAATCTTATTTTTGCATAGGCAGATTTTTGTCGATTTCTATAGAAGTTTTGTTTAATTTTTTAGTCATGTTGATAGCATAGAAGAAGGTAGCAAACTAAACACAGGGGGCTACTACTGCCCGCAGTGCTTAAGCAAGTACTGTGAACTTCCTGTAGAATGTAAGGCGTGTGGTTTGACTTTAGTATCTGCTCCACATTTAGCCAGATCTTATCACCATTTGTTTCCAGCAGCAAATTATGAAGAATTACAATTTTCTAATCACAGTGATATTTGTTATGCTTGTCAGAAAGTATTTGGAGATGTTGATAAGCAGGTAAGCATTTTTCTTAAACTGTTTTTAAAGAAAAACTGAAAAAAGTAATGCTTTTTATGTGTACAGGGTGTCCCATTTTTGTTGCTATTGTAGGGTATATCAGTTATTATTGAAGATAGAACCTGGTGGTTTTTACAAACCCGAGCTACTTTTTTGTAAAAATAGGTGCCTCAAACAAAGCCGTCATAGCCCTTTTAGTTTTTGAGCTGCAGGGCAATTTTAAAAATATTGCATTTTCAGGTCCCCTTGTTTCTCAGTTGACTGATAACTTATCAAAAAGGTAAAAACGGATTATTACATAAACTTTTACATAGAATGCAGTGGTGTAGTCAAATATTTTTAAATATTATTGTTTTTAAATTATTGACTAAAATTGGATTCTCTTAAATTAAACACCCTGTACATTTAAAAAAAAAGATTTATTTTTTTATAAGCTTTAACACTATGGTTTTTTTATTATGTAAATCCAGGTAGAAAGCCTTTTCTTAAGCCAAATTGTTGATGGGCAAAGGGCTGATATAAAACACATTTCTTGATTTATTGCTAGCATAATACATTACGATAATTTTTAAATTCAAATAACACATATTAAGTAACCATGGTTACTTACATTTTTAACCATACCAATAAATTTACAAATATACAAACAAATCAATATTTCAAAAACAGTAATATTTAGACAAATTTTGACTATGGCACTGCATTCTATGTAAAAATTAATGTAAGAATCCATTTTTACCTTTGTAATAAGTTATTAGTCAACTAAGAAACAAGGGGACCTGAAAATGCAATATTTTTAGAATTGCACTGTAGCACAAAAACTAAGATGGCTATGACAGCTTGGTTTACGGCATCTTTCGTTTCACAAAAAAGTTACTTAGGTTCACGAAAACCGCAAGGTTCTATTTTCAATAATAACGAGATACCTTCCCCCCACAGTTGCAACCAAAATGGGACACCCTCTACTTAGACTAACTGTAATACTTTTCTTATTGTTTTAGGTTTACCGATGTCCCAACTGCAACAATATATTTTGCATAGATTGTGATATTTTTGTACATGATACTTTGCACACCTGTCCAGGTTGTGCTACAAATTTGGCAACTTTCCAAGTGACTCATAGCAATTAAGTTTTATTTAAATTAGTATTAGAGTTTTTTACTTTTATATACTTTTCGTTGTTAATGTGATGTTTATTGTATAAATAAACAATTTATTTATTTCATTAATAAAAGTTTTGAAAAATTACTTTATTAGTTTATTATTCATTAAAGAAGTAGGTTTAAGTAAGTAGTAAGTTCTTTGATGATTATCAAAACATTAATTATTAGTTTAACGGGGAGTGGTAATAGTTGTCTGTTACAAAGCTTCTATAAAAATTTATTTTTAATAAACCTAAAAACTTAATAAAAATAGATATAATATACATATAGATTGTTAAATAATTATCAAAATAAACAGATAGGGATCCAATATAAAATCAATGTATTTTTTAAGATTCTAAATAAATTAAAAACTTTAACTTAAATACACTATTTATTTTTTCGGTATCATTATTCTTATATTTTATTTTTGTATACTTTTATTAATTTGTAATTCATTAAAAAAGTAGGTTTAAGTAAGTAGTAAGTTCTTTTTGGTGGTTATTAAAACACGCCTAGTAGTACTTTTCAACTTTGACTGACCCTGACGATACAATATAGATTTTATTTATTTGCTGTCAAATTTAAATCATTCAAAAGCCACGTTTGTAAGCAGTGGCTTTGCGTGACCAAAATTAGGCGTAAGCAAAGTCGTGTCGGCGAGGCCTTTTTACAGTTTTGCAGGGCACCTGATATACAATTTCGGTATTTTTCCATCACATTCCATACCTACACGTTGGCCGCGAGGCCCCCAGGCGCGAGGCCGTAGGCGACCGCCTACGTCTAGCTACGCTACTATTTGTAAGAATAAATCAGTATCATTGGTTTCCTATATTTTACTTGAAATGCATTTCGTGTAATAGTACAGGGAATAGAGAATTTTGTCTTACATAATTCGGCATTAGTTGTTTTTTTTTCACAAATAGTTGCAGTATGACGTAATGAACCTAAAAACAGAAAATGCTTACAAATATGGCAAACGGAAGAACCGCCATTTTGCGAAAAACCTTTTGGGCCTGTATCTCGATAACCGTACACTTGAGGCTCACACTTATAAAGACCTTTATTATAGATAATATAATTTCCTATCTTTTTTGTTCAATAATTTTTAAGTATCACTTACCGTTCACGATTTATAAGATTATTACTGTTTGTTTATTGACTTTTTTATGGATATCTTTTCCAATAATTGTTTATACAATAAATTGCTAATAAATAAACTTTTAAATAGATAAATTTTCTAAACCTTTTATATTTAACTTTTTCATCTAAAATTAATATTTTCTAAAAATAACGCGTTAATTTCAAAATACCGTGTCTGCGGGCGGTTAACGCCAGCTGTGAAAAAAAACGCTCCTGCTGAATTAAGCATTATGTACAAGAGTAACTCGACCTTCATTACCAGCTGGCATATCTACCATGTCATGCTGCCAGTTTCACGAATTTTTCATGTCCTGTGCACGTACTCGCTTTAATATACAGGGTGTAATTTAATTAATGGCTAAAAATAGGAGGTATGATTCCTTATAACTTATTTAAAAAAAAAAGTTTATATACATATGTCCTAAACCTCTTAACTATTAAGCTACAGGGGATTAAGTTTTAAGAAAAAATCGTTTTTCTACCTTACCTTTAATACTGTTCAAGATATTTTTATTAAATTGATGATTCACCTACTAATCACCAATGGGCATTTATTTTGATGTAAAAGATTTTTAATTACATCTACCCATAACGTCCGAACGAAATGTATACTGGGAATTTTTTAAAAATGTAGTACGCCACTGCTTTATTCAAAAAAGACGTCCAATTTATTTAGCAAATAATTAGACCCCTTCAGTTTTCTTTTTTAATGCACCGTTTTCGCGTAAAAATAAAAACCGTATTTGATGCATTTTTGCTATAGCCAAATTATTTTAAACTAGTAGTGAAAAAGGACGAAAAAAATCGAAAGGTCAAATTTGTTGTAAAGTAAATGGGGATTCAAAAATGATTTCTGTTTTTGGAAAAAGCAATGGTATAACATATTTTTTTTAAATATTTGCTATTAATCCCGTACGAACGCCACTGGTAGAAATATTTAAAAATCCTCTACATTAAAAAAATATCTTTTGGTGCTTAGTAGGTAAGTGTCAAATTTTATGAGACTATCTCTAACAGTTTTAAAGTTAAAATATGAAAACAATTTTTTTCTAAAAGTTTAACACCCTGTAGCTGAAAGTTTGGAATATGCTTATATAAACTTTTCTTCCTTAGGAATCATCCTGTATTTTTAGCCATCAATTACACCCTGTATATCTTAAGACTAGGGATAAAAAGGAGATTCCATAAAAATATACAAATTAAAATCTTAAAGGTAATTTAAATAAAACTTCATATATTGTAATTAATATTTATTGCAAAAAATAAATTAGTAAGCTTACAAAAGATCACATTAAATAGGTGCTAATTAAAATAAATAATATTACCATTTACCTACCTAAAACTATTTTAAGTTATTTAGAAGGTTTAAATAATAAATTAATAAAACAATAATGGACTACCAATATAAACTTGATTTACAGAGTAAGTAGAAATTAAGTGACAGAAAATAAAGATTTTATAAAAAAAGTATTTGTTGGTATTACAGTTAAATTGCTAATGATTTATTTATATTTGTGTAGATTGGTATAAAAATCAGCGGCATACTGCTCGGCTTACTCAGATAATTAAATTGTTAACTAACTTGAAAAAGTTTGTATAAGTATTATTGCATAAATAAATTTAAACAAATTTTTAAAAGCATAGTCTCCCCAGTTCTTTATGTTAAAACTTGACCAAAGACAAATTATAAACTATAAATAGAAAATTTTACATATTTTTTCTACACATAAAAGATCTGCCATTTGATTATATTATGCTACCTATTTATTTCTTTTTGAGTGCCTTAATCCTAGAATCCAAACTTATAACGGTTTGATTAATCTCATTCAAGTTCATAGCAAAACTCTCTTGGACACCCTGTAGAAGTGTTTTATTGTTTTGGACGTTACCTTCAATCTCAGACTGGACTAATTCGATTTGTGTTATAGTTTTCGTAAACTCAGTTGCTAAAAAAATATAAAGTTCTTGAAGAGTGACAAAAACATGTTTTTAAGGTCATTAAATAATTTAAGAAATGGTTCCAAATAACTTTACTTTACAAAATGGGTAATTAAAAAAATACATTTAGAAAATGGATATGATAGATCATTCTTACATTAGACACCCTTAACATTATATTTTTAATAATAAATTTTTAGTTAAAGTAAACATTACCTTTTTGTGCAAAGCTTCTAAAGATTTTAATCTATCAATGGTTTGAGGCAGCAGTTTGGAGATATTTTCGCTATTCTTTACATGTTCATAAAGCTCTAATATCTAAAATAAGAGCATTTTAGATAAAATAAATACAACCTTATAGTATTTGTAAAATTGTATCAATTATATGTAGTCGAGTATGTAGTATACTATATTACAAAGAACAGTTTTTTAACTCTCAAATAAAAAAAAATTCATAACATGAGTTTTGCATAAAAAAACGTCGGATTAAAGGTAAAAGTTACTAAGTACATACAATATAAATTATAGTGTGCCTGCAACCAAAATAAACACAATGTAAATATAAACTTTTTTCAATACAAAAACTCACCATCTTATCTTTTTCCTCATCTTGTTGTAGATCTTTTTTCTTTTGACTTATTGTTTCTAACTTTTGTGCCAAAGCTGACAACCTTCCTTCTATATGATCCAATTGAGCTGAATCAAGAAGACTAGCTGTTGCACTAAGGTGTTGGGCTGCTTCTAATAAACTTCCTAGAGAAAAAAAACCTTTACTGTCTGGTTTTATGATATTGAGGTGCATAGTACTATATCATAAGTTACTTATTAGTTATAAAAACAAGTTAGAAATACACTTCTCGGCAAAATACCAGACAAACAAAGTTTTGTTCAAATTTCAACAAATAACTTGTGTAAAATATCTTTTGGTCCAGTTATAGCTCTTTTCATCAAGATTATTATTTGATATGGGGATTGTAAAAAGTTTTACAGGATAGTTTTAGGGCTTATACAGGGCTTAGCCAAATGTTGCATTTTGACCCAAATTTTCGAACACCCTGTGAAAGGAATAATTCGCGGGTGTATGGGAAAAAGGTAATAAGTCACTTTTGGCGAAAATTTTATTAACTCAGAAATACATTTGAAAATACATTCTCTACATATGGGAATAGGAAAATTTGTCCATTTATAGCTAGAAAAAATGTTTTTTAGTTATAAATTGACATATTTTGGTATACCCATATGCAGATAATGCATTTTTTAACGTATTTCTGACCTAATTTCATTTTCACCAAAAAGTGACTTATTATCCGCGAATTTTTATGTCACAATTTCTTACTAGTGTATTGGATTTTAAAGCCCCATCTTTTCTTAACATTTTCTTTTAATTTATATCAGTTTTTCTATTTTAAAAAGAAACACATCATAATACACGCTATACTAAAGGAACACATTGGGGAAATTTAAAATTGGGATGGTTACATTTTCAAAACGTAGTATTTTTTTAAAGCTCTTCAAAAGATTTTTTTACTGGTGGTTTAATATACAGGATTTTTTTTTTTTTTTTTGAAATTATACTTTTTGTAGTACCCTGTATATCTTAAAAGATACAGAAATCTGATTACTGATTTGAAAACTATGAAATCAACTTAACAAACCAGTATTTTTATTTCATTTTTATCATCAAAAATAGAAATTAAGGAAGTCTTTAAATCATAACTCTACACCCATACACAAATTTCATTGTCTTATTTAAAAATTTGAATTTCCTGAGTGTTTGAAATTTGGGTTAAGAAATCAACATTTGGCTCTCCCTATATAACAACTAATCCAATAAAAGTTTTTGTAATCCCCATATTAAATAAAATTCTTGATGGAAGGAGCTATAATTAGAAAAAGATAATTATAATCAGTCAAAAATCAAAGAGTTATTTAAGATTGAATTTGAACAAAAGTTTGTTTGTCCTGTTTTTTTTTTTGTCCAGGAGTGTAGTTATTTTTCTTACCTTTACTAGTGGCTGTGGCTAACCTTGCCAACTTATCACTTGAAGCACCAAGTACAGATTCTAGCCTATGTAACCTACTTTCTAGCTCAGCTACTCTAGCTGTTTGCTTAAGTTTTGCTTGTTCAGGCCTGTATTTAAATTGATATACAATACCATCTTCATTACTTTCTACCTGGGATTCGGGTTTGTCATTAATACTTTGTTTAAAGTTTTCAAGTTGAGCCAACAGTTTCCTGAAAAACAAACACAACAATTTTAAAATTAAATTTAAAACATATTCCATTGTCAAAATCGTAAACTAAGACATAGTCTTTTTATAGAAAAAGCTAAAACATATTGCTAAGGGCATAAATTCTTTTGGAGATACTAAAAAAATATATACACTTTATAGAAATATAGGTAATATCTTACTTTATCTGTGCTCCTTCAGGATCAGATATTTTGGCTATAATTTCTTCTCCCAAAGATTCTTCTAATTTAAGATCTGCCAGTAATTTTAGGGACTGTTCAACTTGTTCAGTTGGTACAAGACAGTCTAACTTCTCCCCATTATTGCCTTTACTAAGTGCATTTACTTCTTCAAGAAGCTCTTTCATTTCACATTGAAGCCGTTGGTACTTCTGAATTGGAGTTTCCTTTTCCCCTAAAAAATTGCTCTTTTATTAGTAAGAATCTACGGCAAAATGTATTTGTATGGTTTCATTCAAATAGTTCAACAAGTGGAGGCTATACTCAAATCTACTGAATATAGTTTTTTACAAGAAAGGAGAAATTGGGTACCTATTAAAGAAAAAAAATGACAAGTCTTAGAATAAAAAAGTCTGGGCACTAGTCACTCATGTCATACTTTTAATATGGTGAAAGGGTAATTGCCTAAAAAGTGGGAGCAACTCTGATTTTGACCAAAATGGGTATAAGGATTTCCTTAAAAAAATTATGTGATACCTATATGTGATCATGTTAAAAGGGTTTTTGATGTTAAATAAAATAATGTGTGCTAATTTGGTGTTAAATCAAGAATTTGTGCAAAAAGAAGAGGGAATATGGTGCAAATAATGTTGATATGAAGTTAAACTTTGATTAGGGGTATCTTGAAAACAAAACGTTTCTGACTAAAAATTCTTTTAGATACGTGATCAGTGCCCCAAAAAGCTCCGTATTCCCAATTTAGTCAAAATCATCTACATATTATATGAGATGTATAGTTAGTACGGCAAGAAAAAATTTAGCTTTATAAGGATGTCAGGTCAGGTGAGGTCCAAACTGCAAATATTACTACTACTTACCAATCCCTGCAAGTTCCCAGTCTCCACTTCTAGCATCGTATCCTGTACGAACGCGTTTCGTCACTCTTTCTGAAAAGTCAACAGCAGAGGCATTTAAAAACTTTCCCTTGAATTTGTTATAAGCCTCTTCAGACGAAATATGTATTCTTTCAATGGATTCATTCTCAGGCTCATAAAAATTATCGGCTTGTTCTGCTTCTGGTAAATCGTTTGTTTCATAAACATCGGGTTCGTCATGAGCCTAAAAATATGTCATTTGAGTATTTGTCAGTGACTTCCAACTTGTGAGTGAAATACTTACGATACCGGGTAAGTCTGCATATTTAGGATCTGCCATTTTAAAGGGAAAAATTGTATTATTTTCTTTAAAAACTGGAAACTGGAACAATTATTATCAGGGTTAGAATTTTTGAAATGAGTAATATTTTGACATGTTGGTGACGTCTGACTGACAAGACAGGGTTTGACGTTTGATTGGCTGAATTCGAAAACCGCCCGCTAGCGTTTTTAATTAGTGTAACCAGAGTAGCTTTTCAAGGACGCATATAGAGCGCTCCCGAGTAGCTCAGGAGCATTTCGTTCTACTTTATAGCGTTCCAGTGACGGAAAGTGTTATGCACCTGCAGGCGGATTCTTAACCGCTGTTTCGAGACGTAACGTATCGAGTTGCTACCGAATGGTGATTCTTAACTTATTTGAAACTCAATTCTTAGTCGATATCTCCCGACTTCCATAACTAGGCCCTATTCTTATTAAATATGTCTTTACCCTATTAATTATTTACGTAAAAACAGATGCAAAAATAAAGCCGATAGGTTTCGAAACGGATATCGAACTACTCCGTTTTTCTTTTCCCTTGCCCCTCATGCATCGGCCCCTTCTTTGGTTTTTGTGCTTTAAACGTATTTTTTATGGTTAAAAAAGATTATTATTATAAAGCCAAGAAGGGTTAAAAAAACGAAAATTTTAAAATTTCTTAAAGTTATCTCTCTTTCCTTGTTTAGGATGCGTTCCAGTGACTAACTTTTTATAGCAGATCAAGAGCGTTAAGCCCTGGAGCGTGACCCACAATGTCTCATCAACTCTGGAGTCGTTAGTTGCCTTTTACACAAGGCCTATTCTTTGGGGACTTGATCAGTGATCAAACTGATATAATTAATTATCATTCTCTTGAAACTTATGTGGCTAACTTCCTACTGAATGTTCATTAATATTTCAAATACCACCAGTTACGTGATCAAATCATTAGGATAACTAAACTGATAGAAGTGAAACTGATCATGTTTCGAAAGAATAATGGTACATTTACAACCAATTCTGAATTTTCAAATTGACATTTAAACAATTGGTTAAACTTCAATTTTCAAATTTAAATTCGACAAGTGAAGTTTAACCAATTGTTTAAATGTCAATTTAAAATTTTCAAATTGGTTTTAAATGTATACTAAGTCTACATTTTCTATGGGTGTGTTCCACTTGCGCTCACAACGCTCAAAATGCTCCTTCAGCCGACGGTAAAATGAGCGTTGTGAGCGCTTAGTGAAATCCATCCTATATAAACTATTTATTTTTTTGGTATCGTTCTTGCCTTAGTTGTTTTCTTTCAAGAAATTATCAGTGAAACTGATACCATTCTTTCGAAACCTCTCTGTGGCTAACTTCATTTTGAATGTTCCTTAATATTTCAAATGGCATCTGTCACGTGATCAAATTATCATGATCACTTGTGGTGGATGGAACTGATAAGAAGTGAAACTGATCATTTTTTAAAAGAATATGTACCATCCTAGTATTCATGTGAACAAAAATTGCGTAAATCCGGAACTGCGGATTGGCGCAATTTTAAAAAGTCCTTTGTTTATAGAGGCAGAAAACATAAATTTGGATTATAAATGCGAATTAGGTTCTTTATCAAACCAATAATATTAACAAAGATACCTGATAAGCACAAAAAAGTTACCAAGAAAATCATCGAATTCCGTAAAAAGTTTAAAATTTCCAATTTTTTTCCGGAACTGTCACGAAAATGTCACGGATCTGTCACTTTTAACATGGCTGTCAAAAGTCCAATGAAATTGGCAGCAAATGCTTATGATATAGAAAAATATATCAAAAGCATTTGCTTATTATATACTTAGAAGCAAAACCATTTACTTCCAATTTCATAAGTATAAGCATTTGCCTCTTTTTATTCTTACGGCTCATTGATTTTATGTTCCAGGGCGAACCGCCATGGCACACGTACCATTAAGGGCTCGCGACAGAATATCTTGGGCACGGCACTGACCACAAAATTTATTATGCACTACGAAAAAAATGAAAAGAATTTAGTATTATTAATATTTCCATAATCACAAAGTGAAAATTATTTCATGGCACGTTCTATGACCTAAAAGCCGATTTTCACTTAGGGGTGTTCACCCGTGACGCATGAGTCAGCACCTATCAGCTGATTGTAAAGGTTTTTTCAAGAACACGGGTAAAATCATATTCATGCCTATTTGAATCGAATCACAACTTTTGGTAGTACCAACCGTTAATTTATGTAGGAATTTATATCAAAAGTCGTCACCCATAGGGTAAAACTAGAAGCAGTCCTAATTTGGCGGGTGGAAACGCATGAGTTTTAAACCCTTACCCATGACTTGCAGGTGTGAATCGTCTGGAGTCAAAGACTTTTTACCCGGGTGAAAACTCCGGGTTAAAACCCCTAGGTGGGAATCGGCTATTAATAAACATTTCTTTAGAAAAATGGCACGTAGATTCGCCATCCCTGTTCTAGTTAAAAGTACCCGCCAGGAGCTTTAAAATAATATGCCACAAGATCCCCCTATTTATTTTATTTTTCAAAATAACGCCGAATTCTTATAAGTTTGACATTGATAATTGTTATTTCTTGCCTACAATTTGGTTTATGTTGTTTTACTAACGTCCTCAAGTTTTTATGAAAAATACCGAACAACTCAAAAGTTAGGGAGGAGCGGCTATATATTTTAAAATGTCAAAAAATACTGGTGTTACTTCGGCTTGTGGAAATCGTTAAGATCGTATCGAATTGTATATTTTTTGTTATCCTTTAATTATTTCCTTTAAAATAATAAAAAAATATCAAAAAATAGCTACGCTCGAGAATGTTAGGATGACGTTTTTTACAACTAGTAGCCCTCCCCTTTCTTAACGTCACTCCGAAATTGTCAGATTAGTGGAATATAAACTTTTTAGCATGTATTTATCCCAACTTTTTTAATCTGATACGGGCTCGAAAATTTCTGATGAACATATAGGGTGCCCAGTAACTCAACCAACAAACTTTAAGGGTGATTCTACAATGAAAAATTAGAAAAAACTTTATATGAACATATGTCCTAAACCTATTAGTTATTAAACACGGGGTGTTAAAAACTTTAAAAAATTGTCGTTTTATTATCATAACTTTTCTATCAATTAAAATATTTTTAACAAAATTAGAAGATATTTCCTATGCTTCAGGAGACATTTTTTGACATAAAAGAAAAAACAAGTCTTTACCAGTTTCATCCATACAGGGTTTAGGGTAAATATTTTTTAAGATAGAAACGGTACGCCACTGCATTTTTCTAAAATAAAAATATTTTTTGAATCCACATTTAGTTTGGAACAAATTTCATCTATTAACTAAATTAAGCGTAAATAAATAGAAACCACCTCTTGACATGGTCAAATCCCCATCTATTTACTGTAGAATTTGACATTAGCAATAGGAAATGATCATGCCTAAAAATGGTTTTAATTTTCTTAAGCAATATCCCTTCATCAAACAAAAAAATAAGAGATTAAATTTGTTCTAAACCAAACGGAGATTTAAAAAATATTTGTATTTTAGAAAAATGCAGTAGCGTACCATTTTTTCCTAAAAATATTTACCCTAGGCCCCTTATGGACGACACTGGTAAAAAAATATCTGGTATGTCAAAAAATGTCTTTGAATGCATTTAAAAGTTTTTAAAAATATCTTAATTGGTATAAAAAGCTATAATAAAAAAACGATAATTTTTTAAACAAATTAGCACCCGTTAGTTCGAAAACTAAGAGGTTTAGGACATATGTTCACATGAAGTTTTTTTTAAATGTTTATTTGTAGAATCACCCATTAAAGTTTGTAGGTTCAATTCTTGGCCACTCTGTATATTTTTTTACTAATCTGATCCTTATTTATCCTTGCCGGGAGGCCCTATATACGGGGCTCATATTTGGTGAAGGTCCTTAACCGGGTACAAGGTATTCTCCTGTATATTATAATCTGCCGCGCTGTAGTAAATCCCAAAATTCCCCTCTTGGCCTCCCCACTAGTATAATATTAATTCTACGACAAAAGTGCCTTTAGATAAAAGGTACTGCCTATTAAGAAAATACCTTTCCACAACAATATTTGTATGTTGGATATACAGAGTAGCTTTTGTTAAGCAAAAATCTACCCATTTTTTGATTGTTTATTTGACTTTATACCTTCATACTAGGAAAATATAAAATTTGTTTATAACAGCTTAAGAGAAAAACTAGGAGTAAGGCGTTTTTGTCCCTCCAGAGTCGTCCCGATGAGATTGATATATATTTTTTCCATTTCGCCCTGTCATTTATAGATGTTTCAAATAAATAAATAAACATTTCTGAAAAATAAAATTACTTTGTATTAATTCCCCAGGATCACTTTTGTTAAAATTGTATTTAACGCAATTTATTAACAAGTATTAGGTAGATTTAAAAATATTCACCTTGTATACCTATCCAAAATACACATATTTTTGTGGAAATTTGTTCTTTCGTCCAGCAGGACTTTTCAGGAAGAGGCACTTCCTAAAGTTCATAATTAGGTAAATAGTTTTTCATTTAATAAAAACTTCCGATGACACGATGTATAAAGAAAGTTTCATTATATTTCAAACCTATTTTTTATTTGTAACATCTTTCCTTTACAATAATTTTTGATATTATCAAAAATACAGAGGATACTGCGCTAAAGACAAATTGTAACCAAACCTCGTAGATGACCGATACAATTTGATATCTGATGGTTGCTTTTTGGGTTAGGAACATGCAGAACTTTTTATAAAGCCTAACTTTTTGCATACAATTAATATTAAGAAGTTGCCGCCAGCTTACTTGGCACACTGTATACTTTTTTAAATTTATGTCCTAATTTTGTTTTTCTAGTAAGTTGCCTATATGGATGTTCCAGTAAAAAGTTCTAAAGGCGTAGGAATGAAAAGAAGTAGACAGCAGAGTAAATCAGATAGTGCTTTTTTGATAAAATCAGACACAACACTACCCAAAGCATCTTGCGACTCGCCTTTAACTAGACTTTCGCAAATCGAACTAGTACAATATTGTCCAAAAAACTATTTTATATTGTTTTCTTAGCCGAAACTGATCAAGATTCAGCCTCTTTACTTGACCACTTTAAAGAACTTAGTCGTTCTTATGAAGAAGTTTCTTCGGTTACGTTTATTTCCCGTGAAGATGTTTTCGATATGTTGGATACTAGTGAAAATTACATTTTTCCAAATCAACTTAGGCCTTTATTATTAGATGTTATTGAAAGCATCAAGCAATTGGACACTAATACGGTTTCTCCTATTTACGAAGCACAAATGCTTAAACTTAAGCTTGTTCAAGTAATGTATCAACAGTACGTCGCTCAAGTTAAAAGAATCAACGAGAAAAAACTTAGAAGATGTGTTAAATGTTCTGTCTAAAGAATGTAAAAAGAAACAGAAAAAGGATGAAAACGCAAAAGACTTAAGCTCACCCGATAAAAACAAAAGTCCAAGAAGAGAAGAAGGAAAACAAAAAACAAGAAGGATGGTAAAGCTGTGCAAGAAGAAATAAAAGACGAAGAAATTGATTACACATCGATACCAGTCGATGGGGACGGAATTAGTTTTGAAGAAAATTTATTTGAATATATTTGGTTTTATTGCATTAAGGGTTTCCATAATAATGAAATATTTTACATCTGTATAGAACTACTTAATATTCCAATTAGTGCTATTATTAAAGTTATAGATGTTCAAATAGATACGTTTAATATACCAGATAATATCGTGTCTTTTTGGAAAAACATTGAGTTGCACTTCTTTAATAACACCAATCAATACCACTACCTTGAAGATACTGTGTTAATGCAATTTACCTCATCAGAAAAATTTAATACAAGTAATATAATAGAACTATTTCAAGAATTTGTTTTTGTATTAAGAAGAATAATAGACCTTAAATTAAGTCACCTAAAATATTTAAGATACCTGACGATAAACCGAATAAAAAATATGTATGCTGTTGTACCTGTGGATTGTATGCAAGTATATAACAAATCTTTAAATTATTTTCCTTTAGAATACATTAGCAGTATCCTAATTTTAAATGCAATATTAAAAGAAGTATATTATAATTTAAATTCAAATCCTGCTACGAAAACTCCAAGTGTAAGAAGTTTGTCTTTATCAAGAAGTTCCGTAAAATCTTTTCATTCGATACAATGTATCGACCCTTTGCATGACTTTCAAGCTTTTTCCAATTCAAAAAGTAAGACGAGTATTTCTGGCAATATAGGAAACGATTTTAATAGTTTTTTATTGCATGAAAAGAACGAGTTACTAAAAATATTAAAATTTAACAAACATGTTGGACCAAGAATACATGATATCACCTTGAATTTTGTAAAACGAATTCCTGTTCTTAAAAATATACAACAAAAACTTGAAAGCAATGTTGAAGATATTGTCCATACTCATGATAAAGACCCTTCGACCAAATTTACTATGGACAATAATGAAATTTTGGATAATTTTTTATATTTGTTTTTATTTAGTACTTTTTCAAATAATGCAGATGTGCCTCTTTCTGTTAATATGCCAAATTTGACAAAAAATTTAATCACATTTGATGTATTGAATTATTGGACCAGTCTCCAACAAAAATTTAAAACAGAAACGGTAGAAAATGATACTAATTTATATGATACATCACTCGTATATTTTCGATGGAAGGAAAAACTTTCTAGCGAAGTACTAATACAAGAAGTATTTGAAGCTACAAATGACTTTTGTTATGTGGATCAAAAATATTCTCCCGAAACTGACAATTTTTTGGTTGTTTTTTCAAATAAACTTGATGAATTTGGTTTAAACTCACGGATTTTTAATGAAATTGTTCGTACACCCATATGTCTCAGAGATTTTTCTAGATATACCACAGTTAATGAAACGGACTGGTTAAATAAAAATGAAATTAAAATAATTAATGAAAATACCTTTAAAATAAGTTTAGATGAAGTCTGTCCTGGAGCACACAAGGTGAAAACACAGTTAAAACTGTTTCAAGAATATTCTTATCTTTTAAATCCCAACAATAAAGAAGAAGATGACGATACTTTACTAAAGGATCGTGAAAACGATGAGGACACTTTATTAGAAGAAATAAAGTTGTCGGACACAAATTTTACGGATGTCTTAACGGATTTACAGAAATATCCTTCGCATAAAAATCTTCTTCAAGAATGTGAAAATGCAACAGAAACTCAGCGGCTTTTAAGTTACGATTTAGGTACAAATCTGTTTAAAGTAACTGGCCATATAACAACATTTTGCAGTCATGATGGTGTTAAGGTTACTGTTGATAACACAAGATTCTTGCAAAGTCCTCTTAAATGTACCGTTAATTTATTTAGTAACCAAAATACTATGACGCTACATTCTAGTGAAATGTTAAAAATGGAACCTTATATATTTAGCATGCTTTTAAAAGATGGTTCAAGAATAAGTTTTGAAATAAAAAGACAAAATGAACCAGTCGATATTAAAGAAAACTCTGACTTAGAAAAAATAAGCGAGGAAAAAGAAGAAGAGATTAAGAAAATTACATACGAAGTATCAGAAATATCAAACCACAAAGAAGAAGAGGTAGAAACAAATATTGATCAAGTTGTGCACTGTGTCGATGAGAATTTTTTAAAGCACTTGCTAGGAAATGAAACAGTTCTTAATGATCTTTATGCAAGTGAAGATTCTGAGGAGTTATTGGATTCAGTGCTAAACGCCAGAGAAAACAATGGTGTTATCTACAAGATCAATCGTAATTCAAATTACCTTAGGCGGCTTCACAATGACTTACAGGTGCCAGTCGAACACGCTTTAAGAAATGTTTTGCCAAGAAAAAATTTGGTTCCTAATATCCCCAAATCATATACAACTTGTACTAAGCTGTTTAGGTCAGCTAGCAGTGATAAGTCAGACCTAGACATAAAGTCGTCCGTGGATTTTCGAATCTGCCTTCCAAACGGTTTATTTATAAAAGCTCATACTTGTGTTATTAATCAAAACAGCTTTATGATTAAACAGGAGTACATTGAAAATAAACCAAATATTGCAAGTGTTCAACATGAAGAGTTTAGACTTTTTAATTGTTTAGGTTACGTATTTATTAAAAAAGTTGACGGCACTGTAACAATTTTAAAAGCTAATGGTGATATTATTGATTTTGAAAAACCCAGTGATGGTTCTGGAGAAGAGAGCTCCCTGAAACCTTGCCATTGCTCCACTTTAGATGATTACCGTAATAAGTTAAACAAAATGTTGAAAGAAGAGCAACACACTGATTACTCCACGAGTAGAAGAGGTCATATAACGAATAAGCAAAATCATATTCTTGATAAAAAGCTTTTACAGCTATTAGAAAACTTTGATGTCCCTTATTTAAAAAAATCAATTACCCGCTTTGATGGAAAAAAATAAAAATACAGGGAGACAAAATAACCCAAAAACAACTTTACCACATGACGTCGCAACAGGATTTTTTACTGAGGAAATATTTTTTGAGAGAAACGATAATTTTAGAAGTACGTTTGAACGAAACGGGTCGCAAAAATTGTATTTCCTGACGGTACCATAATTTCCAACTCAGTCAACATAGCCGATGAGCTAATAGATGATTTTGTTTATGTAACACTAAGTTTTCGGTATGATCATCCAAATTATGCTACGGTTACCTATGATTTTGATAAAACACTTGAAATTATTTTAAATAATGAAGTAGTTCTTAAAAACGCCTTCCTGAAGACAAATTTACTATTAATTTGCAGAACGATACGGTTTCAGTTTCAAATGAACAAGTTTTATTCGAAAAAACATGTGAAAACTGTTTAGGATCGTTTAAGTGTAACTTTAATATTAAACCTTTTATGAAAATAGTTGGGACCCTTTACAAGAATTTTTCCATTTACAAGATACCTATGAAAAACTTTTTGTTCAGATTTTATAGGAAATTGCTCAAAAAATGTCCAATATATTAAAGGTCGATTAAATTCCTTAAAATGTAATCACTACAAAAAGTGTAATTACACAAAGATGTTTGTAATAGAAAAGATTTTAGTGGAACAGTGTTTTGTAATAATGATATGGTAACAAATAAAATTAAAGAAATGCAATCCTCTCCGGGCGCTACTGTTCAAACATATAACATGTTGTCAAACAAAAGCATTAAAGTCGTAGATTGCAGACAAAAAAACTATTTAAATTACTGTTATAGATTCTTTAACAACTCCGTTCAAGAATACTTAGATCGAATTTTAAAACACAAAAATCAGCAAAAAGAACTTTATACGACGTTCAGAACCTTTCATAAAATGTTTAACTCAGTAGAAGAAATTGAACAACATGTCACAAACTTACGACAAGCATACTTTAGTGAGTTTTTCGATTTGTTTGGTAGCGAAGTTATTTTCAAAAGTATAACTTCCTTAAAAGATGATATCGAAATGTACGTCACATCATATAAGATGGAAATGTTAGATGAACAAGAAGAACTTGAACGAAAAAGGAAAGATGCTGAAGAAGAAGCGCTTAGGCAGAAAAACGCAAAGTGCCTTTGCATTAAGCAAAGAATAACAATGGCAGAGAAAATAAGTAATTGGAAAAAAACATGTAGAACATATAGAAAGAAAATTAAAAATAGAGATTTTCCTTCATACTTTAATTCAGATTTTTGTACAATATTAGAATAAATATATTTGGAAGTAAAAATGTTTTTTTTTAGACTTGTTCGTTTAATCATTTTTTAGGCTAAGCTATAAAATACTCCTTTGAAAACAAGTTGAACACCTGTATACTTAAAATGCATAAAAAGATAAGAAAGAGAAATACCTTCCTTTTTTTAATTTAAAGTAGCTTCTAAAACTCACTGTTTAAAGAAGGTTAACACAAGTTGGTTTTATAAACGTTTATAAAACATTCAAGCAGATTTTGGGTAACGTACGATAAATGTTCTCAGACGTTCGTGAATGTATTTAAACGTTTTTAGAAGTTTTGTGTCAACAAAAACAACGTTTTAAAAACGTATTTTTGTACGTTTACTGAACGTTCTTTATAGTCCCTAAAACGTTCTAGAAACAGGTTTTTAAAGTTTTCTTGGGACGTTTTAAAAATGTTGTCATAGTATGTTTTTGTACGTTTACTAAACGTTTTTTATAGTACCTAAAACGTTCTAGGAACAGGTTTTGAAAGTTTTTTGGGACGTTTTGAAAATATTGTTGTATGTTGTATTGCTGAATTGATACAGACAAATAACATTGTAATAAAATAAGAATATCCAATTAGAAAACACAGGTTAAACACATAACCTTTATTTAGAACTTCTAACTGTTTATTCCTATTTTATTTTTATGTTATTTGTCTGTATAAATTCAGCGTATGTTTTATGTGAATGTTTTTGACATTTAAAGAACCAACTACTTTTATTTCAAATTAGGCAAAAATAACGTTATTTATTTAATTACATTAAAAAAACGCACATTATACACAACTTATATTTATATACAGTTATGACCAAAAAAATAAGAGTGCATATCAAATTTTAAAATTAGTTGTGTTTACATTTACACTTAAGAGTACAGAAATAAAAACACTCCACCAGAACTACCACAATTATCAGTTAGTTGGATTAATTATATTTTAGTAACACAAGCGAAAAAACAGCACATCACAAAATACTAAAGGAAAACAGCATATCGAGAAATACTAATCGTATAAAATTCACTAAAATCCAATTTATGGAGGGTACAGGGAAGGAGTACTATCTGAATGTATTAAAAAGTGTACGTCGAAAAGATCAACTTAAGGTGGCGCCACAGTAGCCAGAGGAGATTTATTAGAGTGAGATACAAAATGAAAAAGGACAGATAGAGACAAAATAAAAAAGGAAGAAAATACCAAAATCCCTCCACTGGCTACTGCGGCGCCACCCCAATTTGCGTCATTCCGACGGCCACTTTTATAACTTGTTCGCCATAAAAGATGGTTATCCTCCCCTCCACCATCCATTATGCAATTTTACAACTTGCAATGACATTCACTAATGACAGAAGATTTGAGGGTGCGTTCCTAGCTAAAATTAAGGATTTCTGGAGTACGTTCCTAATGAATATAATGCTCCTCGAATATTTTTTTAAGATGCAACTTTTAGAGTTATGCAAAAAATGGTTATATCTAATTATTAAAAGTACGATTAAAGGATTTTTAATGTGCAAAAATTATTATTTGAGACTTTATATTATTCATTTTATTTTATTATTCATTGAAGTTTAGAGTACGGTCAATAAAAACGTTTCATGTAGGTTCTAAAAAAACGTTAGTAATACGTTCATATAAAATGTTTTGTAAACGCTTTTTAGTCTTGAACGTTCGGACCTAAAGTGTACCTAAAACTTACGTTTTCTAAACATTGTGTGTTATTAGGGTAGCGTCGAGTGCAAACATAGATGTAAAAAAAATCAAAATAAAATAAATAAATACTACTTAGGCCTTTTCAATCTTAAAGAATTGACGTGTTATGTTTTACTGACAAAGTAAAAATTTGTTAAACATTGCCACTTAGATATTTTTAAAAACGAACACATGCCAATGTTATTTTTAGTAAAAACCTATGACTTTTAATAAACTTTATTAGGTTTTGTTTCTGCAGCAGTTTGAAGCCATCAGGTGCAGGAGATTAAATTCGACGTTAAAATATTTTTCTCCTAAACGCTGCAACCATACATACACCTATGTGTATGAATGGTTGTAGACATGGCGACTTGATTTATAGTAAAATTATACATATAAAAAGGCATAAAATCAATAAAAAATGTTAAATGAAATATTATCTGCCTATTTAGTATTATATCAGGAAATTTATAAAAAAAAACAAGGGAAAATATGGTAAAAATAAGGATAGTTTGAAATTCAATTCTGATGAAAAATGTCTGGAGATCAAAACGTTACCGAAAAAGAACAACTTTCAGATTTGTGATCCGCAACTTTTTAGACAATTACCCATAATATACTTACTTATAATTTCTATTTTTTGTTTTTTTTTTATGTTTGTTGTGTCTTTGAAATTTTTAAAATTTACCATTCTTCTAAACATAGACTTCTTTCCAAACTTGGGTAAATAAAATTATGGTGCTATAAATGGTAAGTTAATACGGCGACAAATAATGATTAATTGTAAAAAATAAAGTACCAGCCTATTCTTTGTTTTAGCAATAACATGGTATAATCACTAAAGGCCATAATTGTAATTATAATCGCGTCAAAATAAAATCACAACCAAAGAAAGACTGTGCCAATACTAATACAAAAAAATAAACATCATTACTTGTTTACAGTTTTTCTATAAAGAACAAACAAATTTAGCCAAATAATTTTACAAACGTGTGTAAAAACTGTACTAAATTATTTCTAAAACAAAAAACACTTTACTATTTATTATTTGTCTTTATATTTCGCATTATTTTATTAAATTTAAAAAAAATGATTAACACAATAACTTAAAATATTGCACCAAATTTTTTTATGTTAAGTCATTGTTTGTTATTCTTAACAAAAATTTTCCAGGTTTATGCGTATAGGTTAAGAATCACCCCATATAATAACTGGAAATTTTCTAGAAACCTGCGGCAACTCAATTTTGACGAATTTTGGACACCGGGGGTTTTTAGGGCGCTGGTCAAGAATATGAAAGAATTTTTGGCGAAAACGTTTTGTTCTTGAGATATCCATTATTAAAGTTGAAATTTAAACCTATACTATTTTTACTATATTCTTCCTTCTTTTGCACACAATTCCTAATTCAAAGCTAAAGTGGCATACAAAATTTATTTTCACCTATTAAAACTCTGTTTTCCCATGTTTTACACCTTTTATTAATAAAATTGCGAAGGTTCACTTTAAAAATGCGGCAGCCATGTATACACTATACACTGGTCACGTCATAGCTGGCTGCGAATGAAAACGATTGAAAGTGAAGCTATCCAATTTAAGGCAAAAATAATGTTAAATGCATAGAAAAACAGGGTTCTAAAAGTTGAAAATTAAGTATTGTATTCCACTTTAGCTTTAAATCAAAAATTGTGTGCAAAAGGAAGGGGGAATATAGTGAAAATAGGATTAGTTCAAATTTTAACTTTGATGATGAACATCTCGAGAGCGAAACGTTTCCGCTAAAAAAACTTTCCAGATTCGTGATTAGAGCCCTAAAAACCCCCATATACCAAACTTCGTCAAAATCGGATTTGCTGCAGGTTTCTAGAAAATTACCTAATAACTAAACCAGCTCAAAGTTTAATTAAAAAGAAAATTTTAAAAATATTTTTTTTTAGTTTTTGTCTTACATTGCTAACTTTGTCCGGTAAATATGTCTGTTTTCGAATTTTGTATCTAAATAATTATTTTCGTCATTATACTGTGTGTCTACGTAAGTTGACGTCATATGGGAGACTTTTTTCTTATTAATTTTACGAAAAAAACTTATTCTTTTTAAACAGTTCTGCATGGTCCAAAACCTAAAATATAAACATCATATATTAAATTATGTCAGTCAACTATAAGGTTTGGCCAAAAATGTAATTTTTGCTCAAGAGTAAAGTACCTGTATTTTTGCTAATATTGCAAATTGTCATAAAAAAATTGTATAGAATTAAAAAGTACTTTTAAAAAGGTAATTTTGTTCATTTTCAAAAAATATAATATATATTTTTTTCTACGAAAATAGAGAAAATTTAAGTTTGTTCATTAGTGCATTGTACATTCTTCTTATTTTAATAATATTAAATTAATTTTCCTTCTAAACTATGATATTTATAATTAATAAAATGTAGTGCGGTAATGTACAAGCCTAATTTTTTAGCCTTATCGCAGAAAAAAAAATCAAAAATATTTTTTTTGGGAAATAAACGCAATTGCATATTTAAAAGTAATTTTTAATTTTAAAGACATTTTTGAATATTAGCAAAAATATAGGTGCTGTATTCTTAAGCAAAATTTACATTTTTGGCCAAACCTCGTAGATGACTGATACAATTTGATATCTGATGTTTGCTTTTTAGGTTTTGAACGATGCAGAACTTTTTATAAAGAATAACTTTTTTCGTTAAATTAGTAATAGTCTAAGATCCGAATAGGAAGCGACCTTCACCCATCTGTTTACCGGAAAAACTATTTTATATTAAAGATAGTATTTAAGAAAATGTACTCCCATAGGGTTTCCTAAAATAATTAGGTCAAGGCTATGACCAATTAAAAAAAAACAAGTTTTAAAATTTTTTAGTGACCCTATATAATGTCATTTTTTTTATGTTACATGTCAGTGCTAATATATTAGTACATTTTATTTCTTAAATTTTATAAATAAAGCGGTGGAAAATTTTTAAATTTTAAAATTTAAAACATTTTTTTGATACTGTATTATTTAAAAATATATATATTTTAATAACTAGCATATGTACGTATTTAAAAATGTAGGAGTTGCAGTTATACAAGGTGTGTCAAAAATGTTGGGGTTATTTTTTAAAATTAAATATGTCCTTGACCTAATTTTTTACAGCAACCCTATGGCAATACTTTTGTTTGGTAATTTTCTAGAAAATGGGAGCAACTCCGATTTTGACGAAATTTGGTATACGGGGGTTTTTGGGGCGCTGATCACGAATCTGAAAGAATTATTTGGCGGAAACGTTTCGTTCTCGAGATATCCATTATCAAAATTCAAATTTGAACTAAGCTTATTTTCACTATATTCCCCCTTCTTTTGCACACAATTCTTGATTTAAAGCTAAAGTGTCACACAATATTTGATTTTCACCTTTTAAAACCCCGTTTTTCTACGTTTTTACATTATTTTTGCATTAAACTGCATAGCTATACTTTGAATCATTTTAATCCCAGTTTGCCATGAAGCCCTATGTGTATGTATGGTTGCCGGATTATCAAAGAAAAGCCACGCAATTTAATTCAAAAATAATGTAAAAACGTAGAAAACGGGGTTTTAAAAGGTGAAAATCAAATATTGTGTGACACTTTAGCTTTAAATCAAGAATTGTGTGCAAAAGAAGGAATATAGTGAAAATAAGGTTAGTTCAAATATCAACTTTGGTAATTGTCTAGAAACTGTCCGCAACTCCGATTTCGACGAAATTTGGTATACGGGGGTTTTTGGGGCGTTGATCACGAATCTGAAAGAATTTTTAGTCGGAAACGTTTCGTTGTCGAGATATCCATCATCAAACTAGTAATTTACACTAACCTTATTTTCACTATATTCCGCCTTCTTTTTGCACAAAATTTTTATAAAACACTAAATTGCCACACAATATTTTATAAACACCTTTTAAAAAACCTGTTTTTTATTTATTTTACACGTTTTTTCATTAAATTGAAAATAATTTACCCATAAATGCTGCAACCATAAATACAATATGTAGATGTATTTATGGTTGCATACCGAGTTTGTTTAAAGTAAAGCTTTTAAATTAATATAATTAATAATAAAAAAATGTTTTTAAAGGGTTTTTGATGTTAAATGAAATATTGTGTGCCATTTTAGTATTATAATATGAATTTTGTGCAAAAGAAGGGAAAATATTGTGAAAATAAGATTAGTACAAATATCAACTTTGATGATGGATATCTCGAAAACGAAACGTTTCCGACTAAAAATTCTTTCAGATTCGTGATCAGCGCTCCAAAAACCCCCGTATACCAAATTTCGTCGAAATCGGAGTTGCGGACAGTTTCTAGACAATTACCTCAACTTTGATGATGGATATCTCGAGAACGAAACGTTTCCGCCAAATAATTCTTTCAGATTCGTGATCAGCGCCCCAAAAACCCCGTATACCAAATTTCGTCAAAATGGGAGTTGCTCCCATTTTCTAGAAAATTACCTTTGTTTAAGTGCTATCTTTATTATAAAGCATTTTTTATCCAATAAACAGATTTGTAAAATCGCCTCCTATTCGGATCTCGTACTATGATTAAAAAATGTCCCCTTTGACGCCAACTTACCTAGACACACTGTATTAAATTTTATCAAGTGGTGCAAAAAAATAAAGAACTATCAAAAATGTCATGTCTCAATGTCAATATTTTTACTCAATATTTCATGATCTCGCGTAATTTTGTTTAATTTTTGTTAAGATATTCTTTTTAAAATAAAGAAAGTAGTTTTTTGTAACATACAAAAATTTATAATGCGTGTTTATTGGAAAGCACTAGTGGGGTATGGATTTGTGTTCTGGATATTACTTTGCATTACTGATTTTCTTGAAATTACAAATGTGCACAAATATAGCAAAGGTAAGTGTAAAATTTTACTAAAGGATCAGCGTTTCATACCTTGTCTTATTATGAAATATTTAACATAAAATAATTTATTTAAGGTGTATATTTTAAAAGTCATTATGACATTAAAGTGTGTTTTTAATTTTTGTGATTTTTGGTAATTATTTTATGAATCATCCAGAATACTTTAATAGGCTTGTAAAAGGTAATCTATAGATAACTCAACTAACTTAATTATACTAATTAGTGTCTTTGGGGTCAAAATTATTGATTTAAAGCGATCCAATTATGACATCGTTTTTTCGTGAAGTATTATTAAAATAAAATTAAAAATAATTTACCATTTTTGGTCTCGAAAGTAGCATTCGATTTTGACCAAATTTAGTATACGGGGGTTTTGGGGAGCTGATTACGACTGAAAAAATTAGTCGGCAACGTTTTGTTCCCGAGATATTTATCATCAAACCTGCAAATAATTCTTGATTTAAAGCTAAATTGGCACTTAATATTCGGTTTCCACCTCTTAAAAAATCATTTATTATTTGTTTTATCCTCTTTTTCATAAAATTGTAAAGGTTTATTTTTAATCACAGCCATGGCGGCGCTATGGCTACTGTGATTGAAATGATTGGTAATTGTCTAGAAATTTGCGGAAACTCCGATTTTGACAAAATTGGGTATATGGGGGTTTTTGGGGACTGATCACAAATCAGATATTTTTTTTGCAGAATCGATTTGGTCTCGAGATATTCGTCATCAAAGTTGAAATTCAAACTATCCTTATTTTATCTATATTCTCCCTTCTTTTTGCACTTAATTCCAGATATAACACTTAATTGGCATACAATATTTCATTTAACTTTAAAAAGCCTTTTTAAATCATGTTTTGTTTTTATTGATTTTATGCCTTTCTTTATGAATATAAAAAGTTTGCATTAAGTCGTTATGTCTGCAATCATTCATGAACATGGGTGTATGCATGGTTGAAACGTTTTAGGAGTAAAATATTTGGAATTTGATAAAAAGCGAGTAAAATTACTAAAAAACGTGTTTTTTAGAGATGATCATAAAAAATTGTGTGTCAATTTACTGTTAGAATTTTGTGCAAACAGAAGGCGGAATATAGTAAAATCAAGAATAATTTGAATTTCAAGTTTGAGGATTAATATTTTAAAAATAAAACGTTTCCAAAAAAAAAAATCTTTAAGATTCGTGATCAGCGCCCCAAAAACCTCCGTATACCAAATTTTGTCTAAATCGGAGTTGCCGCAACTTTCTAACCAAATATGAATAAAACGGAGGACGGACCCGATAAGTACAGAATTATTGGTAATCCAAGTAATTACCAAATATAATTTTTACCCATACGATGTGTCCATTAACTTTTTTGGTTTTTAAGATCTTGATGAACTTTACGAAAAACCTGTGGTGGTTCAAAGGATAGAAGACCAACTTGAGCCTCATTTAAGTAAATTAGAATATAAAGGAGTAAAATTTGGTTGGTCTCTCTTAGTATGGAATACAGTAACATTTATAATCTCAATTGTCATTTGCACGGTAGGTCAAACTTTAGCTTGGATGGTGTGGGGTTTTTACAGATATTACAGGTAAGAAATATGTTATACAGGGTGGGCCAAATAAAAATTGCAAATTTTTAAGTAATAATAACTTTTTATCTGTTGCGCCAGTTGCGCCTATCTTTAAAGGGCTAATAGGTAGATATGTTTTCTCTGGGTTTGCCAATTTTGGTAAAATAGATTTAGACAGGACTGGACTTACGCGAGTTTTTCCAAAATTCTGTATTTAACCTCGTTGGAAAAAAATTCTGATTTAGCTACAATTAAGCTAATACGTTTTTCTGATAGAGAAACTATGGGAAATGATTCAGTAAAAGCGAATCTGTCAACAACTTAAGGATTAGTTAGTTATAATTATTTTTGATAAATAATGCGCCCTCGATGTCAAAATAGAACTCTTTTTTAGTGTCCTTTGAGAATTCAAAATGTAACTGAGTTGGATGCCGACCAAAGTTACTAGTAAATTAATTAAAAATATACGTAATGGCCTTACTGTAGATACAAATTTTTTTAAGCATTATTCCCAAAAATCCCAAAAGTCCAATCCTGTTTAAATCCATTTGACCAAAATTGGCAAACCTAAAGAAAACATACCTACCTATTAGCCCCTCAGTAGATTAAGTAGATGGGCGCAACAGATAAAAGGTTATTATTAGTTAAAAAGTGTGCAAGAGTAATTTGGCCCACATTGTAAGTCTTAGAATAAAGTACTATTCCTAAAAACTAAGAATACATACACTATACGGGGTGTTGCTCCGTCGAGCGGGACATAGGGAATCCCATGTAAATTTTGAAGTAGTAAAATATTGGCTCCCCTAATTATTTTAGAAAAAAATGCTATAGGGATTTATTAAAAAGCACAATAAGTTCCACCCAAAATGAAAATTTGAGCATTTTTCAACCAACCAGTAAAGAGTAAACTGCTTAAATACTTCTCTGCAACGCAGTATCTCATTATGCACCCTGTACTCTAGAAATCAATAATAAAAACACCATATCGATTTATCAGTGACAATTTAGATCATTAATCTATGTCATTACCAAAACTGAACAATTTTATACGGGAATTTCAAGAAGAATCCTCGCATTTCATTTTAGTTTACAGCTAATTCCAACACATGCACTCACAGTTACGCAAGACAGATAAAACAAATTTGTCTACATTTAGAAATCAATTTATGACGAAAATATCAGGATTTAGTCAAATGCTTAAATATTTCTCCAGTAACTGCCAGACAATAACCCAAATGATTATAAAACTCATTTCTTACGTTGGCTAGTTGGTACATCGATATTCTGGCACAATCAGCGGAAATAGCATTCCTTAGCTGGTCTAAATTTTCATATTTTTATTGGTATAAAGCTTAGTTTTAAATGTCCCCAAAATAAAAAAATTGTTTGGCGAAAGTATTCGCGCACAGCACTCTGGTACTGTGTGCTGGGCAGCCATCCATTTGATATCAAATCTCTTGTTTTTCACGAGCAAGGTTGTTAAAAGCAGGCAAAATTTGTTTCTCTAAAAGTTCCAGAAAGTACTCCGCATTCAAATTTCGGTCAAAGAAAAATGGTCCAAAGATATGGTGGCCAAAAATTCTCGCCATAACATTAATTTTTTGTGGATACTGAGTCCTTGTCTCAACAAATCGATTTTGGTTTTCGTTACTCCAGTACCGGCAATTTTGAATTATGGGTTCGTTGTATAATGTAAAATTGCATTCGTCAGTAAAGCAAATATTTTGTAGAATACCTCTGTCAGTGTTTGTTCTCTCCATCATCTCAAAGTAAAATTCCTGTCGTCGTATTTCGTCTCTGTCTCTTAATTCTTGGTGTCTTTTGTACTTGTAAGTGTGGTATTTACATCTTTTTAAAATTCGACATATTGTGGTGTGGTGTTGTCCAGTTGTCTCGTACTAATTTTTCCTTCGGCCTCCTCTACACAAAGTATCACGTCTAAATCCCTCTCGTTTTGTACAATTTGTCTCTGATTTTCACGTCGATTTTCTTCACATTTGCAATTATTGATTACTGTGCCTGTAGTTTCAAATTATTTTATCATCCGTTCTATCGTTGATTTTCTTGGTATTGACCTATTGGGAAAATAGGCTGCAAACATGTCTGCTACTCTTCGATAACTATTTTCCTGATAAAACCATTTTATAATAGTGATTTTTTCTTGATTTGAGTAGTTCATTATTTAAAAATGATGTGACATTGATCTGACAATTTGAGAGTTAGAGGTTATAGTTATTTATTAGATAAGTGAGTTATATTACATATAAGTCACGCAAGAAAAGTTTAACTCTCGAGCCCGAAGGGCGAGAGAGGTAATTTTCTTAAGTGACTTATATGTAATAACTCACGTGTCTAATACAAAATTTTATCCAACACTTTCGTATAAATCGTTTTTAATATCGAAAATAATTTGAAAACGTCATCCATTATTTGTTACTTGTCATTGTCAACACCAGCAACAAAATTTTGTATTTTTTGGAAAGCAAGCTTGTTTGGTTGTAATGCATGTTGTTGGTTGTAATGTCTATAATTCACTAGTGAGCTAAAGGGTACTTTAGCTCACTAGTGACTTATAGTACACTTTATATCCTCAAAATCTGATCAATTATGTAGATATTATATGTAAGTGTTGGATAAAATAATTTTTCTGGTATTTTATTATTAACTTCTAATAATACAGGGCGCGTAAGAAGATAGGAGATTCGTAACTTATTTTAGCACTTATCTCTTAGCTGGATGACTGAGAAGGGCTGAAATTTGTACACTGGGTACAACGTTTCGTGCTCTTTAAAAAATCCTTATAATATTTATTTCTAAAATAATTAGGGGAGCCAATATTGGACCACTTCAAAATTTACATGGGATTCCCTATGTCCCGCTCAACGGAGCAACATCCGGTATAAGCAGAGGATTCATATTTATAAGAACAAGAATTAAACTAAAAATTAAGGTAAAGTAAACGCTAAGAGGTTTGGAGTATATATTTATACAAGTTTTTTTATTATATTCTTTTTTATTTAGAAACAACGTCATCTATTCGCGGTTAAGTACTTCCAGTTCACAATATGCGAGGAGTATATCAGCTTTAAGTAGGATACCAGTCATGGTGAAACCGTTTACAAGATTATCTGATAGTAATTTGCAAGATATCAATGTAAGTAAAACATGTTTTCTTTTATACGTAGTGCTAAATTTATAAGCCCTGAGTTTGTTACTTTAATTTAAAAAATTACTCGTCGTAAATAATTTAAAAAGCGAAGACTTACAAGTAGGGCAAGACATTACAAGCTATTGAATAATTAAAATAATGTTTTATCCATTTAAAAACTTGTGTTTCACATAATTATTTTTAAATAAAGATATTAGAGACAAAAAGCAACATCCTAAATATGCACACTTATACATATCTCTATACCCAACCAGACAATACGTCAGCGATCAAAAAGCTAAAAAGCACGGCTTAAAAGCATACTTAGGTAACGTAATTTAAAATTCTTTATGCAACCACATAAACCAATTTTGTTAAGGGTTTGTATCCTAACCTAACAGGTGTCAAACAGACCCCTTACAGTTTTTTCCAACGGTTTTTTTCGTGATTTGCTGAACTGCTCTTTATTTGGTACGTGTTAAATTTAACGATGGGTGCAATTTTAAATCCAATAGTTTTAACTTTTAGCTATTTTACGGTTATGAATCTTCTTCTTTTTAATTTTGACGTACCAAAGTCGGGATACGTTACCGATCGCGATACCGATACGTGTGCCGTAATGATAAGTTTAACGTAAAGGATAGGAACTAACGTATTGCTTCTGCGCAAGCGCATTACGTTATGGATAGGTATACGTGAAGATTTTTTAAACTGCTTTTAGTCTCTAATATCTCCTGAACTCGACCAGTAAAAATACCGATTATAGGTGTGCACGAAGGTAAAGACAATACATAATAAAATAGTGGTAATTTTTTTTCAAAATTTTATTATTTATATAATGCTTCACAATAATTGTGCCTCTAGAGGACACATTAAAAAATTTGTTTGTCATATTTTATAAGTTTTAATATCTACTCTATTTTTTAGCAAGTTTTCTAAAAACCGATACAAAGCTGCAAAAAGGTGCTTTTTTTTACCTTAAAAAATTTCAACCGTAGTTTAACCAAGACATAAATAAAAAAAAATACAAAATAAATTTCATTTAATAAAATATTTTACATTTAAATGGTAAAGTTTTTCGAGGTTTAGAAGAAATACCTTTTTTTTAAAGGTCTTTCATCGGTCTTTTAGAAAACTTTAAAAAAATAGAGTGGCTATCAAAACTCAAAAATTATGGCAAAAAAATTAATTTAGGGGAAAATGGCCTAAAATGACATATTTTGTCAATTTTTGCCTATATTTAAAAAAATAATAATGCGATTTAGTATAACAAATTGTTAAGTGCCTTTATAACTTATTTTTAGTTATTTCTTAAGCCAATAAGGTTCACCTAATACAGCATAGAAAAAATATAACGACTGTTTTTATAAATTCTCAAAGTATGTCATTTTAGGCATGGTTTTAGATAAAATGACACAATAGATTAGGCTAAAATGGCATATACCTTCAACAAACGATTTAAAGGATTTTATAAACTAAAAACATGAACATTATTTGGATTAAAAACCTATTTGAATTAAAAACATTTAACATTTATAATATGGTAAAGTATGTAAATAATCTTGACTGTTTTTTAATACAACAACAACGTTTACGGAAAATATCTTTGTTCTAGGAAATACTAAGCGCATTTAGCATGGGCCCACTTTAATTTAGCAAACAAACCTAAATTTTAAGAGTATAAATATACCTAAAGTAATCATGTTTATAAATTATCATAGCCAAATTATTGTGTTTTAATAAAAACTAACAAAATTATGTATCTCCGCAAAAATACACAAACAAACTAATTAGAATTATTTTGCGGTTGATGAATCAAAATTTTGACAAATGTCGTGCAAAAAAAATCAGGGACATGCCACCTGTACGGTAATTTTAATACTAAATGTAGTAATCATATTACACATTCCAGCACATTTAAGAGGCCGCTAATAAGGCAGAAAATTCAAAAATTATGAAGTGTGTCATTTTACCTGAGTAGCTGAGTTCTGGTAGCACAGAATTAATGTGAATTATTACAAAAATAATGGAGCGTAATCGATTTGGTCTATGTTTCAAAAATGAATCATATCGTTTTTTGCCTAAGCAAACGATTTAAAAAACAAGCATTAAAAAATTGAACTTTCACACCCAGTTGTATAAAGCAGGTTTAAACTTAGTTCTACAAAACTGAGGTCAGGCCTTTAAACTTTACTTAAAATCTCAATTTCCTTCAATTCCTTGACACTGACCAAAGAGAATAGACAAGGATAGAGGATCAATCGCCGTTTCGAAAAGTGGCACAATTTGAAGAAAGGGTCTGCGGGATGGCAGGGCATGCGCATACGCACTCCCAATGTCAAAATCGGCGGTATATTCAAAAACATTGATTTATTGAGTAAATATACATAAAACATTAATAAAAAGTGTAAAATGTGGTTTATACTGAAATTTATTAATACTTTAATGACTAAATATTGATAATTTAGTGCTAATGGTGTATTAAAATCTATTTGGTAGAAGACTATTTTTTCTTAGATTGGAATATATTGTGGCGAGCGTAGTGCAGCGGTAACGTACCAGCTTCTCACCGCAGCGATCCGAGTTCGAATCTCGGAACCGGACATTGGCATTTAATCGCTCGTCACCTCACAGATGGCTTGGCAAACCACTGTGTAGTATTCTGCCTACCCCAGGTAGTAGTTATTTACAAAAATAACGTCCGTGGTGGCACTACCGCGTTGTCTAAAAGGTGTTGTGAAATGCAAAAATTGCATGTTTCAGTGCTTGGATAACGTTGACGGAACAGCGTGGAAAAGGGGTTAAACATCTAATAACCCGACACCCACGGTACTCTGGTACTTAGGCATAAAGCCTTCGTGGAGTGTTAAACAGATAAAAAAAAATAGGTTAATGTGGAAAAATGTATAGGTATAAATTTTAGGGAAATGAGAACTGAAAATAAAAATCTAAATAGAATTATTTCTTGAAAACTAAACTTTTATTGCGAGATTACTTATTTAGCATAAAAAATGGTACTTAATGTAAAAGAAGTGTATAATTTTAAGAAATATATGAAAATAGCATGCTCAAACTTACCAACCAAATAAATTTTAGATTTATGTTGATCCTATTTAGTTGAAAGGTATTATAGTCTATAAGTTAATATTACCAACTTATACTAAGAAAAGCGTAGTAGGCTTTCAGTTTCCATAGGCCACTGTGCTTGGTCCATTTTATTCGATATCTACATACTTGTTTTTTAGGTATGAGGAAGCAGATAAGATTGTAGGTTTTAATTAACAATGAAAATTTAAGTTTCCACATTAATGGATACTTATTTTGAAATAAAATACTTTTGTAATAGAAGCTCAAAAATGCTCGTTATTGCAAAAAAAATCCTAACCTAAACATTTTTTTCCACAAATTTTCAATATTGACAAAAATAAGTGTACTTTCCTCCAAATATAAATTTATATTTTTTAAGATCTTTCATATACCTACCACTGAAAAAAATTAATATCAAATGGTTAAATTTTTTCGTAAAATTAATAGTAAGTTTGCCTTATGGTACGAACTTAAGTAGACACACTCTATATCTTGGTTTGTACCTTAACTGGGTCAGTTATTAAGTTTTTGAGTGTTTATAGGCTTTAGGCCTTTTTATTTTTTCGCTTTAGTATATTTTTTATCACAATTAATACTTTTTAAACAGATCATTTGTCTGTCTTTTACAGTTCAAGCAAATTTTTTAAATAGAGAGTGACGCACACAGAAATCCTCTATTGATTCATTGTGCTTTTACCTCCAGCAAGATATTCATTAAATATATTTTACGGATGTATATAAAATATTAATGCATATAATGTTTTGTTACATAAATAAATCCTATATAAAGTGTTAATTTGTTTTTATTCAAAAAAAAAAAAAAAACAACGTAAATAATTTAGAAAATAATTTATTAAAAAACCCATAAATTTCCACAAATTTTGTTTCAATAATTTATATCTATAACACAGGTCCCACGTAAAATCAAACCGAATAAAACACAAAACAAATATACAGCCACAACAATCACAAAACATCAGCCATATTGAACATGTGAAAGTCAAGAGTTTTGACATTTATAACAGCCAATAGCAAGCCGGAAAAACAACCTCCCATGCGCATGACGAGTAATCCCGCTGTGTTAAGTTAACCATCAAACCGGTGAAAGTTCGCAAGATATTTGGTTGATAGTATTGATTCAGACACAAAAATGTTACGTAAAAAGTGCGTACTGAAACAAAAAATTATAAATAAATCCATACTTTTAACCAAGCACGTCCTTTTTACCAACGCTAAGCAAGAATAAAATAAAACTTTGACGAGCTCTTTTGGTCGCTGAACACAATCACCAGTCGCAGGTGTGTGCCATTTCTTAATTGGTGGGGGTAAATCAACTGTTTCTCTCCCCTCTCCATTCTCTTTGACACTGACAGCAATATTGAGATTTTATGGAAAGTTTAAAGGCCTTATCTCAGTCCAGTAGAACTGAGTTTAAACCTGCTTTGTACAACTGGGCCTAAGAAGTTGTAACTAGAAAACCAATGCCATTAAAAAATATACAGGGTGTTACAAATTCAAGAAACATCATTAGTATCTCGGGAATCGTAAGAAATACAGGGTTGGTTAAATTGGAGCTGTACATTTTTATGCTTAACAATATTCGGTTTTAAGAATTTAAAAATTTGCAGCCGTTTCGGAATTATCCGAAAAAAAACGAAATTTAGCATAACAGTTTTTATTTCTTTCTTAGTTTATTAAAAGAGCCATTGTAAAACAAACAATACACTTACGTTGCTACTTTTTCAGTTCCATAACATGATATCACTAAATTTAAGATTCGACGTTTCGTCTTTGAGCCACCATCATCAACTTTGTTTTTTTAAATAGGCGAAATATTTGGTTATGAACTTAATAAACTTGTATTTTAATTCTTAAACCACCGATATATCACACTATACATTTATGCGACGTTTTGAACCAAAACACCATCATCCTATATTTCTTTATTTATTCATAATTTAACTCAGAAGCTACAAGAATTTGTAATTAACATACACTTACTTATACATAATAAAATAAAGCAAGTAATCAAATGCCTCTATTAACTTTATTGTAGCCTGCCATAAAGAAAATGGATGCATATTTACCTGCAAACGGAAATTTTCCCAAACGTTTGGGGGAAAATCGTTATTTTTGTGATGGCGAAATGGTTAATGTGAGGGTTTTTCGGTTCGAAACGTCGCATAAATGTAAAGTGTGATATATCGTAAAATTTAGAATTGATGATTGTAACATCATTTTTAGAACAGAAAAAGGGGCAACGTAAATGTATCGTTTGTTTTAAAATGTCGCTTCAAGTAAACCGAGAAAAAAATAAAAACTCTTTCGCAAAATTTCGTTTTTTCTGGATAATTCCGGAACGACTGCACATTTTTAAAACGGGTATTGTTAAGCATAAGAATGCACAACTGCCCCAATTTAACCAACCCTGTATCTCTTACCATTCCCGAAATCCTAATGGTGTTCTTTGAATTTGTAACACTTTGTATATGTTTAAACCAAAAAAAAAACTAAGTAGCATGGGAAATATTTATAAATTAAATTAACATTTTATTTATTTAAAAAGTTATTAAATTATTTTAGACAAAGTCAAAAATTGATGTCGAAAAAAGTTGCCCAAATCTCATGAAAAGAAGCGGAAGTAACTTGTCTTCCTTAACGGATATAACAACCAAAACAACAAGAACGATATACAGAAAAGATTTGTACATATGTGATAGACCAGAGCTTAAGTAAGTTATTTTTATAGAATCAAAACTTGACCTCCTTTATTACTTAAGTCAAGATTTTTATTTGCCTAAATTATTGATATTTTCTGCAAAGAATTATTTAAACTTTTTAAACTCCATTCTTAGATTAAACATTTAAGCACTTTTATGGGGTTGGAATGAACTGTATAAATAAATATGGTGACTCATTGTTATTTAAAAAAAAACGTATGTAGTGTTTTAAAATAAAGCCCACTCCAAATCTTAGTTGGTAAAAAATGATTTGTAAACCCTTGACTAATTGGTAAGGGCTAAACTAATTATTAATTTGGATGCTACACATAATTTTAGCATTTCCCAAAAGCGCTCAATAATTTAACATGCTCTAAAAATATATTAACAAATAATATACAGGGTGATCATTATTAAGTCGGCACTTTTGCTAACTTTTTATTATTGAAGATACGAAGTCGGTTAAATTAGTAAAGTTGTAGTATTTTTCCCCTGATTGAAAAAGTTTTTTTTGCAATTAATCGAAAACCCGATGTTAAATTGTTTTTTTGTTGGAAGCACCTTAATCAGCGAAAAATTACTACAACTTTACTAACTTCTCCGATTTCGTCTCAAAAATAATAAAGAAGTAAGCAAAAGTGCCGACTTAAAAATGATCACCATGTATATTTTTAAAAATATTATTTATAATGGAATAAGTCATTTTTTTTTACTTTTAGTACTGAACAACAACTGGAAAAGCAATGCAGAAAACTCAAAGAAGAATTACATCGGCTTCAAACCACTTCCTTAAAGGAGCATGCTGTTTTATCAAGAAAACTGGAATCTGTAAATAAAGATAAAAAGAAATGAGTAAACAATTAGTGATTGTTCAAAAGGAAAATCGAGCTGCAAAACAACAACTTGACGAATTATTGCAAGAAAAATCTTTACTCCTTAAAAAGTTGGAAAATGCCACTAAAGAATTTAAATGTAATACAAAGACCAAAAAGTTTGCTTTGGCAAAATTGGAGGAAGTAACCAATGACGTAGATGATTTAAGGTAAAAATAATATATTTATGATATTAAACAAGCATCAAGTAAGTACTAACTGTGACAAAACATAAAAAAAGGGGTTTCATAAAAATAAAAATTGTACACACAACAAAGGGGCGGCGAAAATAAAATAGCCTACGGGCGGCAAATATGTAAATGCGCCTCTGCAGTTAAGTACGATTTTATAGGTTGTTAGTTGTAAATAAATAATGTATGGTGTGTTTAACTTTTACTAAAAATAAATTTTGGGTGGGACATTTTCGAAAAGAGTAAAATTACTTGAAATTATGTGCACTATTCCAATAACGACAGTAGAAAGTGAGCGGTGCTTTTCGACTCTAAATAAAGTAAAGACTGTCTTTCTTTGGTTAAAAATATTTACAATTTTAACGAGCTAGTAATTGAACATTTCTCCAAATAGAAGGATAGAAGGATCAATCTGATGTATAAACACATGTAACATGTAAGTAAGCTCTGTCTGTAAATAGAAAAAATAATAATAAAATCATAGCATTAAAACTGTTTGCATTTATGGAAAAAAAATATTTTAATGAGTATTTTATAGTTTTTGCAACGGTTATTTGTATAGGTATATTTTTTTTTGGCAGAACTAAAAACATCACATTATTAAGGTCCGTCCATAAAAATAATATCTTGTTTTTCAAGACAAAAAAGTAGCACGTTGTATAGTGAGAAATTATTTGCTCAAAAAGTTTGCCCCACCTAAAACAGTCACGAGCCGCGCCAGTTTATATACGATTTTATACAATTTAAAAACTATGGTGGAAAAAATGAAACGTTTGTAACCTTAAATTTTCTTTAGTTTATACTACTTAGCTACTTTTTTAATCATATCTGGACAAATTATTTATTGACGTCAACAACAAAATAATGTTCCAAAACACCTCGTATAAAAACACGTGTCTTCGTTTTTATACCTTTATTAACAATGGAACGTAACTATGGTTACAACAACGACAAAATCTACTCTTGTCAATGTCTCGAAGTTTACAACACAAAAGTCGAATTTATACTGACTGACTCTAGGTTTCCCGTCGCCCTTTTATAGTATGGTGGAAGAGTAAAGAATGATCTAGAATATTCGAGAAATATCGTGAAAATTCCATAGTACATGATGGCATAAAAGTTATTAATAGATAATTCGGGCGTTTTCGGAAACCTTCGAAAGTGATGAAAGAACTTGGAAAAATTAAGGTAAATTATTTAAATAAATTAACAAACTAAATTAAATGATCCTAACTCTCTACAATTCTATAACCTAAACACATTTTTGAAAGTCTGTAACATTGCCCCCTTCCAAGTTTTGATCGTCTCGATCAAGTATCTTCACTGTCTTGATAACGGCTCAGCCTTTCTAGATGTACTACTTTCATCTTTGCCTGTGGACTCTTCTGTATACGGTACACCAGATCATTAAGCCATGTCACCACTTTATATGGTCCCTCCCATGACTTCTGTAGTTTCGGTGAACGCCCCTTGGTTCTTCTTGGATTGTATAACCAAACTTTTTCAACGACGACAAATCCCTGATGGTTAGCTTTCAAGTCATAGCGGGATTTCATACGGTCACTTCCTTTTTGTAACTTGGTACGCACCTCTTCATGTATCCTCTGTAGCTGTTTACTTAGTTGACTTACATAGTCTTCTGCTGGTTCTTCATTGGTGAAAGGTCGTCCTGTAAGCAAGTCAACTGGAAGGCATATTTCCGCTCCGACAATGATTTTAGCAGGTGTTTCGCCAGTAGTTTCGTGAATTGCGGAGCGGTATGCTAATAAAAACGGCTGTATACAGTTATCCCAGTCACTTTGTTGGTCATTTACTTTAATTTTCAGGTAGTTATCAAGTGTTCTGTTAAACCGCTCTACCATGCCATCGGACTGGGGATGAAGAGGTGTTGTTCTTGTTTTATGGATTCCCAGGAGATTACAAAGGTTCTTGAAAAGATCGGACTCAAAGTTTCTGCCTTGATCGGAATGTATTTCTCTAGGAACTCCATAGCGACAAATCCATTGTTGAAATAATACATCGGCAACAGTGATAGCTTCTTGATTTGGGATTGGGTAGATTTCTGGCCATTTACTGAAGTAATCCATTGCTACCAATATATAGCGATTCCCTGATTTACTAACTGGAAATGGCCCTGCTATGTCTATGGCAATTCTTTCAAAAGGTGCCCCTACATTGTATTGCTTCATCTTACCATGGCTTCGGGTTTTCGGTCCCTTGCTGGAAGCGCAGTCCTTACACATTCTGCACCAGTCTTTTACGTCTGCACGACTTCCCAGCCAGTAGAACCTTTCTCGAACCTTTTCAAGAGTCTTCATAACTCCGAAATGGCCACCTCCTACACCATTATGCAAGGCTTGCAATATTTCAGGAATCCTTTTGGTTGGTAGGATTATCTGATGTTTATGGATTTTGCCGTCAGAACTTTCCCAGACCCTTTGTAATAGGCCATCTTTAATAACCAAAGAGTCCCATATGGCCCAGTACCCTTTATGTCTTGGAGACTTTGAAGCTATTTGCTGATATGGTGGCCTTTTCACATTTTCTGTCTTAAGTTTGACAATGTCTCCAAAATCTGGATCTTCTAGTTGTTCTTTTACCAAGATCTTAGGGTCCCATTCTTGAGAGCACTGGATGCGTGTTCTTCGGCAGTGGAATTCATCGGGATCTTCTTGCTCTTCTCGTCTGCTGCAGTGTTTGCATTCGTCCGGACAGGGTCGTCTTGATAGAGCGTCAGCATTCTTATGGTTCAGTCCTTTTCGATGTTCGATTTTAAAGTCGTATTCTTGAATACGTTGCAGCCATCGGGCTATCTGACCTTCAGGGTTCTTGAACTGAAGCAACCATTTAAGTGATGCATGATCCGTTCTTAGGTGGAATTTCTGGCCATACAGGTATTTATGAAAATGCTCCAAAGATTTGACAATAGCTAAAAGTTCTTTTCTAGTGACACAATAATTTCTTTCAGGTTTGGACAGAACTTTGCTAAAATAGGCTATAACTTTTTCTTGGCCATCTTGAATCTGTGACAAAATTCCACCAATAGAAGTATTGCTCGCATCAGTGTCCACAATAAATGTTCGATTTGGTTGTGGATAGGACAACACCGGGGGATTGCACAGGGCTTTCTTTAGGTGTACAAAGGCTTCTTGACAATCTTCAGTCCATTCGTAGCTGTTGTTGTTTTCCGTAAGATGATGTAATGGTCTTGCAATATCGGCAAACCCATGTATGAACCGTCTGTAATAGGTACACAATCCCAGAAAACTTCTAATTTCATGCTTGTTCTTTGGTACAGGCCAGTTCTGGATAGCTTCAGTCTTCTCTGGATCAGTTTTTACTCCTTCTTCGGTAATTATATGCCCTAGGTACTTTACTTCTTTCTGGAAAAGGTGACATTTCTTTGGACTAAGCTTCAGCTGGGCGGATCTAAGCTTCTGAAAAACTTCTTCAACATTTTTCAAGTGGTCGTCAAATGTTTTTCCAAGAATTATAATGTCGTCTAGATATACTAAGCAAGTTTTCCAAGTTAGTCCCCGTAACGTCAACTCCATCAAACGTTCAAAAGTAGCGGGGGCATTGCATAAACCAAATGGCATAACATTAAACTGCCACAGTCCGTTTCCAGTTGAAAAAGCAGATTTTTCCTTGTCTTCCGGATGAAGTTCTTCTTGCCAATAGCCACTTTTTAGATCTAATGTCGAAAACCATTTTGATCCGGTGAGTGTATCTAGGGTATCGTCTATCCTTGGTAGTGGAAAACTGTCTTTCTTCGTGACGTCATTCAGTCTTCTGAAGTCAACACAAAATCTGGTGGAACCATCTTTCTTCTTGACTAGGACTACATGAGATGACCATGGGCTCTGGGATGGTTCTATGATGCCTTGATTTTGCATGTCCTCAAGTAACTTTTCAACTTCTTCTTTCTTGGCTAAAGGAATTCTTCTGGGTGGTTGTTTTATCGGTGATGCGTCTCCAGTATTTATTCGATGTTGCACTACACTGGTTTTACCCAAATCTTTTTCGGATAAAGAGAAAACATCTTGATTTCTTCTTAATAGTTCTTCCAGCATAGATACTTGGACTGGGTCTAACAAGGATTTTGATGAAATCACCAGGTCTTGTAGAGCATCAGGTAGTTTACGTGTGGAGACCCCTGCAGGTGTGGTACAGGGAGAGGTAACTATCATAGCAGCAGGTTGACAGGTACCGACTTTGTCACCCATTTTGACCTGTTGAGGGAAATCTTTCAGGTTCATCATTCTGACAAATACCATATTTTCTTTGGTTTGCGCCAGAGTTCTTGCTGGTAGAATTTCTTTAGCGTATAGGGGACAATTTTCTAATGGTTCGACTAACACGATTTCACCTTCTTCTGAATCTTCAAACCTTGCTTGTATGATGCTTTCTGAGTTTGGCGGTAGAATAACATCTTCCGTGAGGACTACTTCTCGAATCGATGTTTCACTGCTTCGTGGTAGTCTCATTACAATCTCTTCTTTATTGGTTCGTAGTACCCGTTGTGGAAGGTCTAGTATAAACTTCTGATTTTCCATAATGTCTAGGCCAAGAATAACTTCGTCCATGATGTCGGCAACAAACACGACTTGTATGAATGTTGTTGTCCCTAGGGTTATTCTGGCTTCATGTATGCCTTTTATTGGTAAAACTTCTCCATTAGCAGTTTCCAAGATGTAATTCTTCTCAGGGCGGAATATTTTACAATGAGCTACGATGTTCGGCTTCACGATGGTATGTGTAGAACCAGTATCTAGTACCATCTCACATTCCCGACCGCATACATTTCCAGGTACTACCAAGCTGGAGCCATTGTTCTGCAGCCGGGATACTCTAATAGTTGTTGTTGGTGGGGCTTGGTAGCACCTAGCCAGCTTTCGCCCCTCCTGGGAGTTTTCCGGACTACTAGCAGGGGCATTGAATCTGGTACAATTTCTCTGTAGATGCCCCTCTTTACCACACTTCCAACAGCGGATAGTATTTCTTCTTCTAAATGTCATACTGTTGTCTTCTTCTGTTTGCTTCTTAAGGAAAATTTCTTGCAACTCCTTCATTACTCTTGCAAAATCTTTATTTGAATTGTCTTCTTCTGGTACAAAGTTTATTCTTCTTATTCTTGTCTGACTCCTAGACGTTTGTTTGGCTGTTTCGAACTGAAGCGCGTAGGCAAGAGCTTCTGATATTTTCTTCAATCTGGCCATTCTTAAAGCCTGATTCATGTCTGGATCGCGTAGACCTTCAATGAAACTACCCACGGCTAGTTCTTGTTTTATTTCTTCTGGGTATGTTGGATATGTCAGATTAATCAAACGTACGATGTCAGCTTCGTATTCCTGAAGGCTTTCGTTATATTTTTGTCTTCGTCCCTGCAGCTGCGCCTTATAAACTTCCTGCAAATGTGTCTCGCCATATCTCATTTCTAGGAACATTACAATTGATTGATAGTCGCTTTGTTTCTCTTCAGGAATATTTCTTAATACCTCCATGGCTTCACCTCGTAGAGCAAGCACTAATGCGCGTGCCTTTTCTGGTAAACTCCAATTATTGCCGTTCGCAGCAGCTTCAAATTGTCTAAGGTACGTAACCCACGGTACCTTTCCGTCAAAAGTTGGTGGTTTCATAACAGTTGCTGGAGTACCACATCCTGGAACGACACCTGTACTAGCTATATTTTGAATTTGCCGGTGTAAATGCTGAACTTCTTGTTGCATTTGACCTTGAACTAACTGCACAGTCTGTTGTATTTCTTCTATATCTTCTTTGACATCTTCTTTTGTAAGTTTTAATTCAAGCAACATTTCCTTTCTCATCTCATCTTGGCATTGATGAAATTCTCCCTCAGGTGTTCTCGAATCTTTACTATCTTCTCTTTTATCTCTTGCTTCATTTGTTCTTGTCCTTTTTTTATGTCTTTTGAATTTTCTCGATTTGTTGTCTCGTTTCTGCTTGACTGATTTTGATTTCCCGCTTCATTTCTTTTTGATTTGTCTTCATTTCTTCTTGACTTTTCTTCATTTCTTCTAAATTCGTCTGCATTTCTTTCTTTAGGTCTTCTTTCAGGGATTCTTGACTGGTCTTCATTAATTTTAAGTCTTCTTTCATGGCTTCTTGGTTGGTCTGCATTTCTTTCTTTAGGTCTTCTTTCATGGCTTCTTGGCTTGTCTGCATTTCTTTCTTTAGGTCTTCTTTCAGGGATTCTTGTTTTTCCATCATTAGCTTAATAAGTGAACTTATTTCCTCCATCGTTTCAGTTTGCTTTCTTGTCTCTACTGGCATTCAGTCTTCTTAACCACTTCGGCTTCCTCAGGTAATCTCGTTCCGCTTCTGACACCAAATGTTCCAAAACACCTCGTATAAAAACACGTGTCTTCGTTTTTATACCTTTATTAACAATGGAACGTAACTATGGTTACAACAACGACAAAATCTACTCTTGTCAATGTCTCGAAGTTTACAACACAAAAGTCGAATTTATACTGACTGATCCGAGGTTTCCCGTCGCCCTTTTATAGTATGGTGGAAGAGTAAAGAATGATCTAGAATATTCGAGAAATATCGTGAAAATTCCATAGTACATGATGGCATAAAAGTTATTAATAGATAATTCGGGCGTTTTCGGAAACCTTCGAAAGTGATGAAAGAACTTGGAAAAATTAAGGTAAATTATTTAAATAAATTAACAAACTAAATTAAATGATCCTAACTCTCTACAATTCTATAACCTAAACACATTTTTGAAAGTCTGTAACAATAATCTAATCCAAACATAAACCAAATAACTAACGTAATTTCGGGCCAGGTAAACGACATTAAAAGAGTTTTCGACCTGTATTTTTACTTTTGCCCGGAACCTATTTGCATCCTGTCTGTTATCTTGTTTTTATCAAAATTTGTGTCATAAAAAATATTTTGTCCAATTAAAAATCCAAATATTTTAATTGATGTTTTAATATTTCTTTAATTAGGAAAAAGTTTAAAAAGACTTAAAATTTAAAATGTTAGGGTTAACCCCTAAAAACGTTAAAATAACAATAAACTTTTTAAGTTTTTAATTTTTCAATTAAATAAAGAACAACCATTAATTTTAGATAAAAGTGAACACTTAATTATGTTAATTTGAATGTTAATACAGGGTAATTCAAAAATCGTTCACGAAACTTAAGGGGGTGATTCTACTTGACAAAATAAGGGTAGAGCTTCATATAATTTTTTTTCAAAATGTCTATCGTTTTCCAGTTACAAGCCGTCAAAGTTCAAGTTTTTATGTTTTGTTTTTTGAGTTTTAATTACAGGAAAACCGATTTCCCTAATATTTGAAAGATAGGCTAAGTCGTCTGCGCTTTAACATTTTAGTAACAATTCACATTGATTGTGTGTCGCTAGAGGGCACTTTACCTACATTGCCATTGTTTTCTTGTCATAATTGTATAGTGTTAACAGCTACAGTAGTTTTTGGCATGTTTCCTAAAAGACTGATAGCAGGCCATCAAAAAATGTGCTCTTGATTTACCTCGCTAAATTTAACGGTTTAGACGTAAATCACCCTTAAAAATTAAGTGGAAAATTTACTTTCCTCATTTCGTTACCACCAGCTACCATGTAAATAGCTATCAAAGTATACTAAAGCTGTCAGTTTAACATCAAATAAACTCGCTTTTTAAACTATTTAATTTATAATCTTAAAATAACTAATAATGGCTAATCACCAATATTTAAATATCGAATATTGTGATATCCATTTTTGTTATGGAAAAGCAAATGGTAATGCAGAGTTAGCAAGAAGATATCATAGGGAGAGTTATCTGAAAAGAAATATCCCTCATGCTCAAACATTTTCCAGCGTGCACAGAAGGCTTGCGGAATGTGGTTTCTTTAAAAGTTATAATGGAAATAGGGGAAGACCTAGAACTGCTAGAAACGTGCAAAAGAAGAAAGAGTGCTTGAAATTATTGAAGATAATCCAGGTACTAGTACTAGAAAAATTGGGAATGAAGTGCGGCTCTGTCAGGCTAGTTCATGGAGGGTACTAAGAGAAGAACAACTCTACCCGTTTCATTCACAAAAGGTGCAGACTCTTTATGATGATGATCGGCCGAGACGGTTGGAAATGTGCAATCAGATCCTAGCTAAGTATGAACACGATAATCGATTAATTGGCCTCATATTATTCACTGACGAAGCTGGTTTCACGCGTGATGGCATAACAAATCTACGAAACAAAACATCATCGTAGATTTTCACTGAATGTGTGAGCAGGGATAATAGGAGATTGCCTCATTGGTCCCCATTTCTTTGAAGTCCCAATACTGGTGATGTATACTTAGATTTTATCCAAAATCATCTCCCATTGTAACTGGAAGATGTGCCATTGGAAGTAAGGGCCAATGTGGATCCTCCAAGACGGAGTTTCGCCACACTTTAGTTTACGTGTCCGGCAGTATTTGAATGCCAACGTATTCTGAGCGATGGTAAGGACGAAGTGGACCGTTGTCATGGGCAGCGAGGTCACCAGATCTTAATCCTATGGATTTTTTCTTTTGGGGTCATTTGAAACAATTGGTGTACGATACTCCAGTAATCAACGTTGAGGATCTTCGCTTTAGGATAATCGAAAAGTGCCAAATTATTAAAGAAACGCCAGGAATTTTTCATCGAGTAAGGCGACATTTTTTGAAGAGTCTTAGAAAATGTATTGAAGAAAATGGGGGACATTTTGAGAATCTTTTTAGTTTGTTTAGTACTGTTTCGTTAATTTTTAGCAATTAAATGTATATCGTAATAATCCATATATGAATATTTACTGATTAGCCATTATTAGTTATTTTAAATTTATAAATTAAATAGTTTAAAAGGCGTATTTTATTTTACACTGACAGCTTAAGTACAATTTGATAGCTATTTACTTGGTAGCTGGTGGTAATGAAATGAGAAAAGTAAATTTACCACTTAATTTTTAAGGGTGATTTACGTCTAAACTGTTGGGTTTAGCGATGTAGATAAAGAGCACCTCTTTTAAAGGACTGACATAAGTTTTTCAGAAAATATGCCAAAAACTACTGTAGTTGTCAACACTAAAAAAGTATACCAAAAAAAAACAATTTTCAATGTAGGTAAGGTGCCCTCTACCGGCAAACAATCAAACGCAGACCATTTAGTCTAGGTTTTAAATATTAGTCAAATCGGTTTTTCTGTAAGTGAGTAATTCAAAAAACAAAAAAACTTGAACTTTGACGGCTTGCAACTCGACAACGAATGACATTTTGAAAAAATATATATGAAGCTCTACCCTTATTTTGTCAAGTAGAATCACCCCCTAGGTTTCGTGATCGATTTTTGAATCACCCTGTATATCATTTAAAACAAAACAGTAATTTTCAAATATTTTCTGTCTTCTATCGGTATTTTAAACCAATATAATAATAATTTTTAGTTTTTAAAATCAATGCAATACATTTATTGTTTAGGTGCTTTTCTTCTTAAAAAATTAAATACCTATATTATATTTTAATAGACAACAGTTGGAACAAGTTAGCCGAGATAAAGAAATATTGGAAAAAAATTGAAACTTCTGGAAATTGAATATAACAAACTACATGAACGTTACATAGCATCACAACAAAGAATCTTTGCTAATAGTAATAACGACAACTTACCGGAAAGAGATGAAAATAATGATAAAATGAAAAAGAACTATTCCGAGACTGTACATTTTGGTGATATCGATTGCAACAGTATTCCTCCATCCCTTCAGGTAAATATTTACAGGGTTGTGTATAGTGTGTCCCAGGATAGGTGTAACAAAAGGACAAATAGACCAAAAATGTTTGACTTTTTATTCGGCATTTTTGGAAAACTGGTCGCATAGTCAAAAACTAGAAAATACAAAAATTTACTCTGATTGGTAATATACAGGTCGAGTTGTAACCAAAAAGACGAAAAATTATCAGAAGTCAAATACTTTTATTTTTTAGAATAGAACAAATTTTAATAAGTAAATGTTGTCGAGAATTAAATCTTATATACAAATTTCAAGTTAAAGCATTAAAGAAAAAAAAATGTTTTTTTTTTTGGTTACATGTGAGGCATTAGCACTTAAATACTTGACACAACGGAGCATTTACAAAAATCTTTAAATAATTTTAATATTCTTATACATTTTGCTACTTTTATCCAGTAATTATGTTTGATGCATAATGGAAACACAAACTTTTTTGACGTTAACGCTTTAACTTCAAATTTTGACATAAAATTCAATTTTCTACACCATTTACTCATAGAATTTAGTAACGTCTTAAAAAATAAGAGTACTAAAGTTTTAGGGATTTTTCATATTTTTACTTATAACTCGCCATGTATAAATCGGAGTAAAATTTTGTATTTTTAGTTGCCAATTAAAATTCAAAAATTTTTGCTCCATTTGTCTTCTTGTAACACCTACTCTTGGACACTCTGTATTTTAACAAATATCATTCAAGATCTAAACGTTTTCTTTACATTGCTTGGCCAAAAGGATTGTATTATTAACAAGTTTTTACGTTACATCGTTGTTAAAACCTTAATTTTTAAATAATGTAAAAAAATTTCAATTAGTTTTATCTGCTAGCTTGAGTCATCCATAAATGGTTAAGGATAATTTTTTAATCAACAAAGAGTAAGTTTACATATTTTTTCTTGTAAAATATATGAAAATATACAGCACTCTTTATTTAAAAAATATTTTTAAGACTACTGCAAATGGCGTTGTTTAGATCCAGGTCACTACACAAAACTTTTTGAAACCAGTAGTTAATATGAGTTTTGCCCGTGTTATCTTTTAAGTTAAACACCATTTTTTGTAATTTAATAAAATCCATTATTAATATTGTAGCAAACGGCCGATGTTTTAGCATCAGTATCACAGACTGAATTTGATATGAAAAAATTCAGGAAAAAATTAAGGAACTAGAAAAAATCTTGAAAATTTAAATCTAGGCAACAACGATTTTGGTTCTGGTAGAAGCATGGAACAGTTAGAGGTATAAATATGTATAAATACAGTGTCTACGTAAATTGGCGCTATACGGCAAAAAAATTTTTAATAATAATTTTACAAAAAAAATATTCCCCATACATAATTGTAAATTGTATCCGCATTCTACTAGGTTTGTGATGTAATTTTGGCTCAATAGTAAAATACCCGAATTTTTGCTGATATCAAAAATTGTTATAAAGTAAAGGTGTTTAAAATTAAAAATTACCTTTAAATATGCAGTTTTGTTTATTTCTATTTTTTTTCGCGATAATGGTTAACATTTATGTTTGTATGATGTTTTTGCTTTAATAACAGTTAATTTAAAAGTTTATTTTAAATTGTCCAAGACTAATTCTAAACATCTTTTCTTTATAACAATTTTTGATATTAGCCAAAATACAGGTAATTAACTTTAGAACATATATTAAATTTTTGGCCAAACCTCGTACACTACTAATACAATTTAATATCTGATGGTTGCCTTTAAGGTTTTGGACCATACAGAACTTTTTAATAGAGAATAACTTTTTATTGTAAAATTAATAATAAAAAGTTTCTTATATGACGCCACCCTCAGGCGGTCAATATTATTGGGTCATCGATATTGATCAATAATACTAAAGGTCTAAAGGGTTCATTAAAACAATATTATAATACCAAAATATATTGCGTCAATAATATTAATAATATTGACCGTGATTGACAGATGCTTTACGTAGATAAATTCCCTTGTTTGTATATTTTAGTTTTAAAACTATTTAAATTACATAATTTTATAATTATATTATTTCTATAGGTGCTCGCAAAAAAAATAGACTACTTTAACATATATTCTTTTTTTTTTAACAACAAACAGCAATACTTTTTTTTAAAGTTGATATTTTGTTACATTTTTGATATTTTTTTGAAAGTTAGGAAATATCCTGTATATTATATATTGGGAGCAAGCATATATATTCTGAGGTTGGAAAAAGTCAGTTTCAAAGTAGAAACAATTACTTGCCAACCATTTTCAGGGTTATTATTCTTTGTTTATTCTTGATATTTTCAAATATAACAAAATTTGTTAAAAAAAGGCTTTGCATAAATTTTTGTTAAAGGTTAAATTATTAATTGTAACATGAAACATAATCTGAAAATACTAAATTTTACTTAATGTACAAGGTGGCGCATTTTCGTTGATCTTGCAGGGTACAGCTAAAACTAAAAGAGATAGAACAAATCTGATTGCGCAATCTCGATTTTAATTTTTGAATCAAATTCAATGGTAAAAGCAAACCATGGCTAACTTAATTCGATTTGAAGATACAGACTATTTTTCAAATTTTGTCAATTTGGTCAGGCACTTGTAACTCGCTTGATATTAGAGATAGAAGAAAAATGTAAATAGAAAAGTTATAGGCATTTTTACGTAAAATTCAGTGGCGTACCTACATTTTCCATTGACTTTTATTTTAAAGTTATAACACAAAGTTGGGTTTTTAAATGAAATAACCGGTTTATTTTATTACCAATAGGAAAGTCTTCCTAAGAGCGTTAAGAAATACCACATTTAACATATCTATTTCTAATAGTTTTAAACAAAACACCCTGTATATGATATTACCGTTGCAAAGATATTTTAAAGAGGTTTAAAAAAGTACCAAATTTAATATATTTATCTTTTATAGTTTTGAAAATATGACCATTTAAATCCAAAAAATAGTAAATATACTCATTAAGATTTGGACGCTCATATCTCCAAAACTGTTGAAAAAAATAAGTTTAAATGTAGTAAATTTTTAAAGGTCTTAAAAATGTATTTTTAATGGTAATAAAATATATTTGGCGTTTTATTTTAAAAATGCTTTTTTTATCGAATTCCGGACGATGGCTATATTTCCGAAACTATTTAAAATAAAATATATTAAATGTGGTATTTTTACGGCTTCTAAGGATACCTTTCTATTGGCCATAAAATTTATAGGGTGTCGCATTTAGAAAAACTCAACTTTGTGTTATAACTTTAAAATAAAAGTCAATGAAAAAAATGTAGGTACGCCATTGAATTCTGCCCCAAAATCCTTAAAACTTTTATTTTACATTTTTTCTCTATCTTTAATATCAAGCAAGTTACAAGTGCCTAGCCAAAATGACAAAATTTAAAAAAAACACTCTGTACCTCCAAAACAAATCAAGTTAGTCATGATTTGCTTTCACCACTGAATTTGTCTCAAAAATGAAATCGAGATTGCACAATCAGATTTGTTCTCTATTTTTAGTTTTCGCTATACCCTGCAAATTCATCAAACAAACGCCACCCTGTACAGGGTCTACGGAAAAGCAGGGTCAAAAATGATAGGAATGATAGAGTGAGCCAAAATAATGTTAGTACTTCATATAAAAAAAATTCTATCGCGCTTTCTTATGAAGATATGATTTTTAAAGTTGGAATAAATAAACTTATTTTAATTATAACTTTGAAACTGTTGCCACAGTACCAATGTTATTTGGGCAACTAAATAACCTTATACTAATGCTTCTTTCTATAGGTAAACGGATGTTCAGTATTGCTTTGTTCCGCTAGTAATTTAGTCGAGTAGCGAGTAAATAAGTATTCTTGATATAGGTTTTTTTTAATTTCAACTTTAAAGGTCAATATCTCCCTAACGAACCGCGATAGAACGTTTATTGTATGAAGTACTAACATTATTTCGGCTCACTCTATTAACCCTATCATTATTGACCTCACCTTTCCGGACACCCCGTATATATATTTTTATTGTTTGGATATAATATTAATTTTACATACCTACATAAAGTAACTTCTGTGATTTTTTTTTGTAATTCGTATTACCCCGTAAAACCCCAAGATTACCGCAGTCCTCACTCAATGGTGGTTTTTAATCTTTTATGCAAGGACTATAGACTTTTTTCAATTTAAAGGTTATTTATTTTTTAGTCTGACCTTAGCTTATCGGCAATAGATCCAACAACTGATTCTCAGCATAGAATGGATGATGAAACTGGAACATTCAGTGAGTTTTCTAGCAATAATAGTCCTAGACAAAGGTACTGGTCCGAAAAAATTGCAGAGTTGGTTGGGAAAAATAAGCATAAATTTGCAAAGGTAAACAACATCCAAATAAACTATTAATGTTTTTTATTTAAAAAATATTATCAAGTTCTTTATTGCAAAATATTTCCTTACCTTTTTTTTCGTACGAGATAAACTATTGAAATAACATTGTAATATGTACTGTTAATTTTGTATAATTAATATTTTAAAATTCGTCTTAAATTTAATTTAAATAATCAAATTAAAACTTCCTTATTTTCTATTTTTATAAACCGTTCCTTTTCTTTTATCAAATTGATTGTTTGAGATCGCTCATAACATTAAAAAATTATGCTTATGAAAACATTTCTAAGACTTTTTGAAAATCTTATAATCTCTGAGAAACAAAAAGTGTGTGACTGAGTTTGATTAAGGGTACGCGCACATACAACTGCATCGGACGAACGGTACGGATTGGAATAAAATAGTCCCAATAAAATTAAATGAAGCAGCTAACATAAGTGTGGACTGTACTGTAGGCACCGCAGAAATATAGCAATTTGAATTAAAATCCAACCGATACTGTTCCATAAGTGCGATACAGATCAGAGATTACCGAGAAATTACGTAATTTTACAAATTTTCACCCAATTCCTACCTACCAAATATTATTTGGCTTTTCTCCAGAATAAAATTTAAAAGTTTATTTAACATTTTAAGAAAATTAAAACTTTTATACATTATGAAGAACTATTCTGCTCTTGCAATGGTTGCGTCTCAATGGCCCAGTTCTCGTCTGGCGTCTTGTTAAGATTTTATTTTATTGCATTAAAATGATTTCAACCGAGTGCCAATGAACCTTTGTTTATAGATTAAAAGCTTTGTATTGTAAGTAACTTAATATTGACTATTTCATTTTTTTATTTCTTTTAAAGCAATAATAACTTTTATTATATTATGCAAGAGCAGAATAGTTCTTCATAATGTATAAAAGTTTTAATTTTCCTAAAATGTTAAATAAACTTTTAAATTTTAATCTGGAGAAAAGCCAAATAATATTTTGTTTAAATTTAATCTCCCAGAAAACAAATACAACATAAAAAAAATGAAAAAGTCTTATTAACTCTTTATAAACGAAATTTCAGAGAATATTTAACTTTTTTAAAATTATTCACACTTACAATTAGTAAGAGTTATTATTATTATTATTATTATTATTATTAAGTTATTATGGCTTCTAGTAGGGCTTCTAACAATCTTAGAAATTTTGAGGTAATTTTTTGTTTAATTTTAGATCCAAGCTTTAGCAATGCAGATGCAAGAAAAAGCTCGATTTCTAGGCAATATAAGAGAAAAACTGAAAGCATAAATAGTATTAATGACTTGGAAACAACTGATTCGGATGACCATGTACCAAAAAGAATGGTTAGCAGTTCGGTAGCTTTTAAGAACTTTTGAAAAGTCTAAACAAGTTGGATGCAGCTAAACAACAGCTCCCCTCTAGCTCTGAAGTTTATTTCTAAAATGGGCTATACTCTTATGCTAACTAAATATACAATGAAAGTAAAACTTTTTTTTTTAATTTTAAGAAAAAAATAAGTGTGTTTAAATGGTGGGGGAGTCCAAGAGGGGATTTCGGGATTTACTGCAGCGCGGCAGATTAATATACCGGAGGATACCTTGTACCTGGTTAAGTACCTCCACAAAATATATCCATCAGAAATTGTCGAGCGCGTCAGATTAAGATATCAATCAATCAATCAATCAATCAATCAATCAATCAATCAAAATTTATTGGTAACAATATACACAAAGTATTTTTACACGTCAATAGATATAAAACATTCATATTCAAATACAATAATTTAGAATCTAAACTATACTAATAAATTTCAAGCAGTGAACGAACAAACACATACTTTAAAATATTCTTACAATTAACATTTAAAATTAAAAAAACAATCATTAAGATGTTCTTTAACATCTCTACAGCACACTTAACATACATTAGTAAAAAAAAAAAATTATATATAAATAACATACAATAGAAGATTAAGTACCAGGAACAAAGTTGCTGCTGAGAAACTCTTCAATGGAGTAAAAGCGTGTTTCAGTAGGTACGCTTTAATTATTCGTTTGAAGGCATGTTCATTTAAGTTTCTAATGTTGATGGGAAGAGCATTAAAGAGGGTAATACCGTTGTAGTTCGTGCCGCTTCTGGACCTTGCAAGTCTATGATATTCATGCACTATGTTACGGTTATTTCGAGTGTTATAATTATGTACTTGATGGTGACTTAAATAAAGGTGATAGTTTTGTTTTATAAAAACAAGGCAATGCAAGATATAAAGGCACGGAAGTGTGAGTATTCCCAGGGGCGTAAAGTGATTCCTACAGTCATCCCGGTAACCAACATCCAAGATAATTCGGATGCATCTTCTTTGTAAGGCAAATGCCTTCTTTGCATGTGCAGAATGCCCCCAGCATAGTAGAGCATAGGAGAGCCTAGACCCAAAACTGGCATGGTAGGCACATAGTAAGGTGTCTAGTGACACCCAGCTGGAGAGTGTTCTTATCAAATAAATAGACTATGATAACTGTTGTTTAAGTGTGCATCCCATGTCAGTCCCGAGTCCGGTGTAACTCCGAGGAAATTGACTTCATTACAAGTATCAATTGGTAGTTGGTTTGGGCCCTGTCTTAGGGTAAAATTTATATTTTGTGTTTTAGTTAAGTTAAGACAAAAATTATTAGCTAGGAACCACTTTTCAATGTTTTTTTGTGTATCCATGATATTAGAATCCTGAAGTTTAGATGGGTGGTAGATTTTTAAGGTGCTAGTGTCATCAGCAAATAGAATTAGCTCAATGAACTCCTGGCAGGTCATTTAGAAATATGAGGAATAGAACGGACCCAAGGACAGAGCCCTGTGGGACGCCATATTTAATTTGTTTTAGATTTGAAGTTTCATACTTGCAAGACACACATTGATACCGATCTGACAAATAGGACTTTAAGAGACTTCAGGAACTGTTACCGATATTATAATAGGATAATTTTTGAATAGGGATATCATGTTGCACACAATCAAAAGCCTTTGTAAGGTCAAGACAGGATAGGGTGAGTTAATTACATGTCAAAGAGTGTATATTCCACTAATCTGACAATTTAAGAGTGACGTAAAGCTAACAGAGAGCTACAAAAAGAACGTCATATTAGTATTTTCGAACGTGGCTATTTTTTAATTTTAAAGAAAATAATTTAGGAATACCTAAAAATATATAATACGATACAACCCGAACGATTTCCACAAGTCGAAATAACAATAGTATTTTTTTGACCTATTTAAAAGTCTATAGCCGCTTCCCCCACCGATAAAAAGGTATACATTATATAAGATTTTTTTCTTTCTATCATCCAAGCTTTGCAACCCAATAGGTCTGTCTCTATGACGCTCGAGTAAATTCCCATTTAGCTTCGTAGGCTCCCCAACTACAAGTACTAGTAGTCGTCGATGAAAACTATTATTATCGATAAGTATACAAGGTGTTTCCGAACTACGGTACCAAACTTTAAGTGATTATTTCTAAGGTTCATTTTATGTAAAAAAACATATGTTCGGAGTTGCTTTGTTTTTGAGATATAGGGCGTTAAATAAAAAAAGTTGTATTTTATAAATTTTGAACTAACCAATTTGGTTTAAATATTGTACAGTTTTTTTAAAAGTATTAAGGCGCTTATTTCAGTACCACAAACAGTAATATTAAGAAAACGCCTCTGACTAATTTGTAGTTTTTTAATTCTTGAATTTTCTCCGCTTTGTTTTCAGGAAAATAAATTTATGGCACTTCTATGGGGACCTAGAGGAAGGTGTGTAAACGACAACGGGACTATTTTAAATAAACGGGTTTAAAGTACAGCATTTTTATTAGAAAACAATAGAGGGCGCTCATATCAATCGGGATCAAATGAAACCAAGATGAAACCGTGTTGCCCGATATAACAATATGTAGTGGAATTTAAACTATTAAAACGTTACCTGGTTATCACGGGTTTAATTGTTCTTTTCTTTTTCTTTTACATGGGTATTATTTGTTTTTGTAAATTGGATATTTTTATCCACTAAATAATACACCACACCGCATAACATTACTTTAATGCTGTATATTTAAAACCTTATAGATGAAATTAGTAAAAATTTCAAGAATTACTAATTTTAAAATGTATTTATTTGTATCAAAGATAGTAAATATTCCATTTTACATTTTAAGTAGGAATTTACAAAATGTCATTTTGCAACACAGCTTTCATGGGCATCTTTATTAAATTTAAACTTTTCTAAATTTGACGGGTTATGCTAGTGTTACAGACTTTCAAAAATGTGTTTAAGTTATAGAATTTTAGAGAGTTAGGATCATTTAATTTAGTTTGTTAATTGGTTTAAATAATTTACCTTAATTTTTCTTTCATCACTTTCGAAGGTTTCCGAAAACGCCCGATATATCCATTAAGAACTTTTATGGCATCCTGTACTATGCAATTTTCACGATATTTCTTGAAAATTCTAGATCATTCTTTACTCTTCCACCATACTATAAAACGGCGACGGGAAACCTCCGATCAGTTAGTATAAAGTTGACTTTTGTGCTGTAAACTTCGAGACATTGACAAGTGAAGATTTTGTCGTTGTTGTAACCATAGTTACGTTCCATTGTTAATAAAGGTATAAAAACGAAGGCCGTGTTTTTATACGAGGTGATACGGAACACTAGGTTAACAACGACGTTCGAAAAATTGTCAAAAGACAACATTTTGATGATTATGTGCATTAAAATGGATCTTTTATTGTATTAAATGTGAAATAAAGTAAATACTGCTTTGCTTCAAACTGTGAACAGATATCTACTGTTCAAATTCAACCGGTAAGTATTTAACTGGCAAATTATTTAAGTATTTTTAAGTGAAACTTGCATTTTTTACGCCGTTTATTAGTCCAAATTACCGTAAAACTTACATTTATATTAAATTGGAATTTTTACTTTCTAGTAGATAATTTAAAATCATTTAAAATTTGACGTTAAAGTAGGGTTACTTCATAGTTTAGAATTGTACTAGGTATATCCTTGACAGATGCATTTCACGTGCCTTCGAGCTTATGCATATTAGAGGCAGTCTTGACACTTAATTGCTATAAAGTAATAAAATATTGTACTTTATTTATATTATACGTGTCTTCGGAAGTTCTTACCAAATGAGAAAATTTTTAATTATCAACTTTACAACAAAAAGTGCCTTCTTCATAAAAAAAAACCTGCTTATTAAGAAAATACATTTTCACAAAAATATTTGTAGGTTGGATGTACTGGGTGGCTTAAAAAAACTTGTTTCCAAATTGAAATTTAGGATATTTTCTAACTGCCGTGGAAATTTTTTAAAGGGTGATTTTCTATGTCTTTTTATGAAGAAAAGTTTCTATAAACATATGTCTGGAGTTGCTTCGTTTCTGAAATACAAGGCGTTAACAAGTCGGTATTTTCTAAATATCTTAAATACGAAGCCACATACAAAAAAGTACAACACTAAAAATTTGTATTTTTATTTGCTTTATAGAAAAAAATATACACACTACATAAAAAGCCAGTGGCGTACATTTTTCTCTCAATAATATTGGCTGTTGTGCCCACTGAGACGCTACTGAACCCAATAATGTTAATCTAGGTAAAACTTTACAAGCGCTTGATTTCATTAAACAAACACACCAAAATATTTCTCTGATTCTGATCTGATTTGAATCCAGTCGATTTAAGGGTATTTAATATATTTATAAAATATCGATTTTTTTTACTTTATCGCCCTGTATTTCAGAAACAAGGCAATTTCGGATATATGTTTATAAAATCTTTTTTCATAAAATTACCCTTTAAAGTTTTGTGCCGTAGCTAGGATATACGGTGTATATTAATTTGGTAACAAGACCTCCCTGTACATCCAACATACAATTATTTTTGTGGAAATGTATTTTCTTATCAAGCAGGACTTTTTTTAAAGAGGCATTTTATTTTCGTAAAGTAAATAATTAAAAAGTTTCTCATTTCATAAGAATTTTCGAAGACACGCTGAATATGTCACTAATTTTCATTTACTTTTTAGATTACTCAACTTTTTGCTGACTAATTACACTACTATCGAATCCAGGAAACCTTTGTTGAAATCTTTTTAATGAAACACTCTGTACTGTTAGGTTCATATATAAAAAGTCTATACTTAGCCTATAAGTTCTACACAAACGTTGAATATTCTTGTTTATTGTTGTATACAAAGCCTTGTGACAATAGCAATTCTTTTTATATATAAAGTAAACTGTTTAATGAAAGTCAGGGTTTTTATAAAAGAATCAATTGGTTTTTTTATGTTTAACAGATAAGTATTCGCAACATTGCAAAACTCTATTTTGTATATTTTAAAGCAACAAGTCTAACCTTTAGTTTTAAACTCGTCTTGTATCTAAGAGACAAGCGAAATTTTTAAATCAACACTTTAAATACAAAAACTAAACAAAAGTTTAACTTCCAAAAATGTAAACGAGAAAAATAAAAGATAAAGTAAAATATCCTTTTTTTTTTGTTATTTATGACACAGTCCAAAATTTCTATTCCTATTTCTATTATCTGGACTAATTAAGGAATTGTTCCTCCTCCAGGGAAATAAGAGCTGAAGCTAAATTAAAATAATAATACTTTTATTATTAAACCTAAAAAATGCATATAATAAAATTAAAATAATAGTGATCTTGGGAATTTGGGCACCCATTACGTTATTCTTCCAAAATTTTCATATTTTTGTTAAATACAAACTCAATAAAATTGGGTAGTGTTTTTATAGTGTCGTATTTAAAAATAATTTAAATTTTCTATTTTACTTTTGTACTATTTTTTGTACATACGTATGCAACATAAGCAGCAACCCCAGAAAGATCCCGATTGACTACAGTACCCTCTAGTGACATATTTAGAACTATAATTTAGACAAAAAATCAAGACCGTGTTGAAAGCATGTCGATTACACTCCTTCTTCAAGGTCTCCATAAGCACTGCTAAACTCACTGATCTTTAAATAATCGTATTCTAAAATACTGTTAGATAGTAGGATTAGAAAGTAGTATATGTGCGGTCGGCCTTAAGGATATTCATAAAATAACAACATTTTTTAAAAACTTTTACACCCTGCCCCGTATACAGGGCCGATCCTGAAATAGAAAAATATATTCATCAGAAATTATCCAGCGCGTCAGATTAATATAGGATGATTTAATTACATGCTAAACAGTGTATATATTCAACTAATCTGACAATTTAAGAGTGACGTAAAGAAAGCGGAGGGCTACCAAATAATAAAAACATATAATCCCATAGGATCCAAATAATTTCGACAAGCCTAATTATTAACAGTAATTTTTTGACATTTAAAAATCTATAGCCGCTTCCCCCATCGATAAAAAAGTATACATTATAAAACATTTTCTTCTTCTTATCATCTAAGCTTTAAAACTCAATAATAGGTCCCTATGACGCTTGAGTAAATCCATATTTAGCATCGTGGACTACCCTACTATAAATATTTTTTTTCACATTTTGCTTAAAAATTAAAAACAAAGGTAGTTTACTCTTGAAGAAAAAACATGTTTTTAAATTTTTGCGCACCCTGTATACAACATGAACATTTTCTCTTCGTTAATCTTTTTTTTTTCTACAGGCCTACATTTGTATCAATGTTAACTTATTCGCGAAAAATAAAATGTTTTATTCATTTGTCCTCTTCCAAACCCCATTTGTGGACAGTCTAAAATCATAAATTTATGGTTTAAAACAATCAAACTACCAAAATACTGAAATTTTAATAAGATCTTTTTCAGTCCTACAGTAATAACAATATTAGTGTGCTTATAAAGCATCATTTACTGTCTATAATTCCTATTTTTCCTAAATAATAAAATCTAATAAATAATCTCTTTATACTAGGCTCAGAAAAGTTTAAATAATTATATACATTTAACACCAAGTACCCTGCTCCAAACCATTGTCCATAGTTCGTCTGTAGCTATTCCACATTAATTGTTCTTTGTACCCATTTATCTCACCATTTTCAGTATTTTTTCAGTTATATACATCTGAGCTTGCCCTTTGTGTTTTCTTTTTCTTGACTCGTTTTTGCCATTTTGTGTTTCACTTGTGGCAGTATTGGAAGACTCAACTGACTGGAGACTATGTGTTTTATGCAGTGATAATCTTAAAGGTTTTTTAGGAGGGGTAGGCCTTGGTTTTGGATTACTATCGTAATAATTTTGATGGGTAGAAGATTTTCTGAGGCTATCTGCCTCAGAGTTGTAGTCTGTACTCTTGTATCCATTTTTTGTAGAAGCGGAATTGCAGTCGCTGTCAAAATCTAACGATTTTACGCTTCTGGATGTTTGAATTTTCTTAAAAAGTTTACTCATAGCCTTTGACGGACTTTCCGGTGCATCCAGCTCTTCTACACTGCGAGAATCACAATATTTTGGACCAATGTGAACTTCCGATCGAAAATCTAGTACCGATGTAGATTTTCTGGCATTATAGTGTTTCAAAATTTCAGTGTTATATTTTTCAGAAGCAGTAATACATTTCTGTCGATGTTTTTCATATAAACTGGCATCCTTTGTACGTGTCAATTCTTGAATTATTTTCGTAGCCTTCTTATAACTTTGATCTACAACATCAGTTGACTTATAATCTTTCTCAGAAGTTGTTCTGGAAAAATCCGCGGAATACCGATGTTCATGGTTTTTCCTGCTTGTTCTGTTATCAACATTGGAGTTAGTTTCCGAACTATAATCTTTTTCTCTATGATGATGATGATGTTTTCTGTAAGAAATCTTATCAATCTGATCGAAACCTTCTCTCATGGGTAAGCTATTTCGTGGAGATTTATGTCTATGGTTTTTGGAACAATGATATTCAGGTTGAGGACTTGGTGCAGGAATATGTGTATTGGATACATTAGATAAACTGCTTTTGGATCGAATAGTTATGCTATCCTTAGTGTCCATATTTGTTACATTGGTCACCAAAGCGGTTACTTGTGGTCCTTTCTGGAATACCTGGATCTCTCCAGAATGACTTGAATGAGTTGATACTGGCGAGTTTTGGGCTGTTATGTTAATATTAGTGACGTTTTGGTTTGATTTTGAGATCACTGGTACTGGTGACATTACGCGGCTCTCTGGCTCTGGCTTTCTACTTAAAAGTTCAGAAACCTGAAATAAAATTTAAAATAAATATGTTGATAAATAAAGTAAACAAAATGTATAAGTAATAAGAATTAAACAAAAAAGGAGCTTATTATAAATTAAGATAAAAATTTATTTAAAAAAATAACATGTTTTCTACTAAGTCAAGACTCTTTTTTTAAATTATTGGTTTTTAAGGGTCATGAAGTTTTATAGCGTTTTCGATTTACTGCTCTCGGTTGATTTAAGATCGCTCTCGATAAGATTTACGTGTTCGGTTAATGATCTGACTTGCTCCCGCTCGGAGGTTCGTTTTCGGTTAAAAAAATTTGTTGCTCCGAAATCTCAATGAGGTCGCTCTTAGTTGATCCGAAAATCTTCTGCAGAAGAAAAATTATAACCTTAAAATTATGTTAGAAAACGAAAGCGTTTTGTGTATCTGGAATCAGTAGTTGCCTTTGAAATAATGAAAAGCATGAATCAGATCGGAGTAAAAGCGATCTTAGTTAGATTTGTGACCTAATAGATTTGAGAGCATGTAAACCGAAAACGCTATAAAATTAACCCTGATTTTGAATAGGGATATCGCCCGTAAAAACGTACCTTTACCGATACTTGTCCGATTAGAGCACAGCTTGTGTATTAAAAGTGTTTAATAAAGGTTTTTTATTCAATTTGGAATTTTATAGGAAGATCAAAAGGTTGGGAAAAAATTACTTACTTGTTCTTCAAGGTACGATATTCTATGTGTTAGTCTAATATTATCGCTCTTCAAGCCCTCTTTCATTTTTTGTACTTCTTCAGCCCTTTCCTTAACAAGATCTAGTTCAGATCGCAATGCTGCTACTTCCTGGGCTGCTGTCTTAAAAGTTGATACTTTACTCATTCCATTTTCTGACATTTTTCTTAAAATTACTAATTGTGCTGGATCAGGGGCTGCTGAAAGTAGTCTTGTGAGATCATCTCTTGATTTTGTTAAAACTATTTTACCGTTGACTTCAATCAGTCTGAAACAAAATTTTGCAATTACAATGCTTAATCTAATTTTTAGATAATCATACATATTATGTTATTAAATTGTAGCAATTAATGCATAAAATGCATTTTTTAAACAAAAACAAGACCTGTTATTTAATTTTAAGAATGCAACTATAAGCTAAACGTTTTAGTTTCTTGACAATATATGTATATCCTTTTAGAAAAAGTAATTAAATAATTTTAAAAAAATTCTTCTAGCTTCTAGATATTTTTATAGAAAATATGTGCCATAAGTCTTTGTGACAAATTAAGGTAAAACCTTTGCAGACTGTCCACGGATAGGGTTGCCAGGCGTCCGAAAAAAGCCGGACATAGTTAGGCTTTTTGATTGCCTATCCGGCCAAAATTAACGGTGCCCGGCCTATTCGGTTTTTGTTAGGGTTTCTATATTTTGAAATTCGCAATTAATATTAATTATTTTTATTGTAAACTTTAAAGATAAGAAGTTTTAATTTAAATGGAAATAATTTTCTACTGTCGTTTATATATACAAAGAGAAATCTTCCTTGTTCGACAGTTAAAGAAGAACTCCTGCTTATGATGTCATTTACCGGTTCCCCCTCTCCATCGCGTTCTAGCTACCTAATAGCCATCGTCAAACTGGCTGTACCGGTACAGTATAGAAAAAGTATAACACAGTATCTCTGCTGGGCGGGAAACGTTCGCGCAGATTGCTAGCGCATGACAGGCGGCCATTTTCTTAAGCAAAAATGTGTCAAAGATAAGAATGTAGAGTATCTTTACAAACGGCGCGGGCGCGGCGTCGCCGTTTGACGGTAAGAAATTATCTAACTGTTGATACCGGCATAATCGGCATCGAGTTAAACCAGGAGTCGGCAAGTTAGATATACATATCATGTAGAAAAATTGTTAAACTAAAAATTAATAATTGCTTTTTTCCTTGCAAAAAATTGAATAGCATTTTGTGTAACTATTAAATAGGGAACAAAATTGTCAATCGAACAGTAAAACAGATGTTACCCTATTTTTAATTATTAAAAATAATGCAATTTTTGTGCCTACAATAAATTAAAAATAAAAATTGTAAGAAATAACTTAAATGTCACTTAAGACAAATTGAAGCCACGTATAGGAAAACCGTTTTATTTGTACATAACCAATTAGCCAAATAACGGTTCTCTCAAAACCTTCGGGCCTATCCACTTAATCAAACAAATATCTTATTAGCTTGAAATATTTTAACAATTAGTTGTTTTCTCATTTATAAATTTTAAAATAATAAGTTTGTTGCATTTAAATACATTTTCCATAGTCTTAACAGTTAAATATTTTTAAAATCACGTTTCTTTAATGAGCGCTTGAATGCCGCATTAGCCAAATGCGAGTTTAAATAAAAACGCTCTTAAAACGTTTTAATTCGAATTACATTATTTGTTTTAGAATATACAGGGTAAATTTTTAAATTGGCACTTTTCTTTTAACACTGTAAAGAATGTAAAAAAATATATAAAAAAATATTTTTATGCCAAACAGTAGATTAAGGGATACCCTTTTAGCAACATTTTACCCGATCTAGATATCTTGTCTTATTCAAAAGATAAAGCGGGTAAATGATTTAAATATCCTTAAAGTATTTAGAGAAACAAACTCACCGACACTAACTATTTTGTAAATTAAATTCTTTAAGAAGGCGCTTAAAAATATTATAAATTCGACTAATTTACTCTATAATTTAATTATTTTATTTAAAAATTAACCCAGACAAAGCCCTCATTAAGGTCTTTTTCTTTAACATAATAGTAGGGTGGCAACACTGCTTTCCCTATACTAATTTATTTTTTGGCCATTAGAGCATAACGAAAAGCTAAATATCTTCATCATTAAGGATATGTTAACAATGGAAATAAGGGTCAATAAACGTAACCTTCCACCCGTATATCCGGTACCCACCTGTGGATTGTGAATAGTCTTCTCTAGTTATCGGTAGGTAGGCAGTTAAGTAATAATTTTATTTATTATTACTTACTTTCTGGTTTATACTCCTAAAAATTAAGCTTTTTCAGGATTTTTAATTAAATTATAGTGAAATCTGCAATAATGAACTCCTAATACTGTTGGATTTTAAAAGAGTTATATACATTTTCTTAAACCAAAGACAATTATAGTTTCAATTGTCTGTATAAAAATTTTAAGGTTTTTCGTAATTACTCTTTGAAGAAAAATTTCCTTTTTCTTTTAAGTGGTAGAAAAAGAACAGTAAACATATTATTTTACCATAGTTATTTATCAAGGCAACTAAAATACTGCGTGTAATTTAATTGATGGCTAAAAATACAGGATATGATTCCTTAGCTTATTTTAGAAAGAAAAGGTACAGGGTGTTAAAGTTTTAAGAAAAAAATCGGTTTCCTATTATAATTTTAAAACTGTTGGAGTTGGAGATATTTTCATTAAATTTAAAGATTTTTAAATATTTCTACCAGTGGCGTCTGTACGAGTTAAATATTGGAAATTAAAAAAAATAAAAAATTGTTCGCTTTGCATAAAAAAGTCATCATTTATTTCTCAATAAATTTGACTTCTTGACTTTTCTTATGCACCGTTTAAAAAAAAAAACTAAAAATAGGGCACAAGCCTACTAGTTAAAAATAATTTCGCTGTACTAAAAATGCATCAAAAACGGTTTTTTAACGCAAAAACGGGCATCCAAAAAAAGCAATGACGTACCATAGCCACTGGTAGAAATACTTAAAAACTTCCACATTAAAAAAGGCTTATTGGTGCTTAGTAGAGGCATGTTATGTATTATGAAAATATTTTAAAGGTTTTTAAAATTGTGATAAGAAAACGATATTTTCCCGAAAACTAAAACACCCTGTAGCTTAAAAGGTAATACGTTTAGGACATATTTATGTTCATATTAGCTGAGGAATAATACCCTGCATTTTTAGGCATCAATTAAATCATACCCTGTATAATGAAATTAAATTTCATTGCAATTTGGTACCAGAATAATAGTTAAAAATATGTATAAATTGTTCCAAATCCACCAAATAAGGGGTTATACTAAACAAAATACTAGGTTACTCTTTCCGCGGTCTTCGAGTAGTGCGGTTCAAGTTAACGTAGACGTCTACATAGACTTCCCGGGTAGGCGATTGACGGCATCGTACGAGCGTGGCTGTACCCTTGGGGACCGAGAAAAGATTTAAGCTAAATTGGGGCTTCTTTCTTCTGGAGCTAAGCGCTGTGAGTGAAGATTCCTAAAGCCTGAAGTTTTTGCGTTTTGGTGTTGAATACATGGTGTCCTTGTATGGCAGAGGAGGTGCGCACGCCTTGCGGAAATGCGTCAGTAGTGAAAGTGACGGTTATGCGCGATACCAGTAGCGGCCACTGGCTAGACAGTCACAATTTATGCATGTATAGAGAAAGAATTACCAGAACCCGACAATCCAATTTTCCAACCACTTGACGATGGCTGTATGCACTAAGTGTCAAAGCCAAAAACCGAAAATAGAATAGAATAGAATAGAACATACTAGGTTACGTAAATTACCATAAAATAAGATGGATATTTGATGAATGGTTAGAGAAAAAGCCCTATTTACAATGCAAAACTTGTTTACAGAGGGTGGACTAAATTTTTAGTGCGAGATATAAATAATGCGCACTCTTTTCGTGGTTTAACTAATGTACCTAACTTTGCTGCCTAATTTAATTTGAATACTAATTTAAACCTTAATTAATCTGATCCAGTAATATTTGGTGTACAGTGTTTTCATTTATATTTTGGCATCCACTTACAAGGATAATCAAAAAGGATGGAAAAAAACTTCTTAAATAAAAGTTTTATAGTTTGTAAGGACCTTTAAAAAATACATATTAATATCTATCTTCAAAAGTTTTGAAAATATGACCACCCAACTCTGAATAAAAACAGATATAATTTCTATTTGTAAGCTTAGTACCGTAGGTAGGTATACTGGAAAATATATCTACCATTTTTAAAATCTAAGTGGTCATACTTCCAAACCTATTAAAGTTGCATAGTATAAATGTGGTGTTTTTAAATACTTTTTAATGTGTGTGTTCAATTAAAAATAAATTCAAGTCCTAATTTTTTTGAGCTTTTGATGTTTATTTGTTTCTTTTGCTATGCTCAAAAGATAATAGATGAAAAATTATAAAACTTTTAAAAACAAGAAATTATTATCCTTCTTAGGATCGTCGTAAGTGGTTATGAAAATAAAAATGAAAACCTCTTACATACTTGTGTACTAAGCAAAATAGATCCTTGATTTGTTCGACGGGCTTAATTATTAAAGTGACGTATAAACTAAGCCAATATATTGTTAGGAACGCCGTTGATTAAGAACAAATATTCATTCAAAAGGTGGTGACATACTTAAAAAGATATCATCAATCTAGTAATAGATAAAAAAAATATGTTTTTTTATGCAACACCAATAAAAAAACGTGTCTTATAAACCGTTTAGTGCTGTTTTTATACTATAAAATGGAATATAATTATGCTTTTAAAAAACCATAAACTTTTGTTTTTATTGTCGATAAAGTAGCAGCTTATATGGATGGAATAAACCAAACCTTTTCACAACTTTGTAATCTGTTTTAAATTTTAAATAGCCATATATACATATTAAAAATGTAATTAAAAAGGTTAAATTACTCTTACAAAACGTTACTTTTAATTAACCCATAAACCAAATTTCCCAACATAAATATTAACAAGAAGAAGAACAGAAGAGCTTTACATTTTTGTGGTACCTATGAAAAAAAAATTGGTTAAAGACAAAAATGATAATAAATGAAAGTTAAATAAGGATTTGTTTATTTCTGGTAAATAATATTAAAAATAGCAATAAATTGACCGTGTTTACAAAATTCGTGATTAGAGGGTTTTTAGGCTTGCCCTATTAAACAATGATAATAACACTGTTGCCAGATTTTAATAAAAATGCGATGTTGTCATATCTCGGCAGCTGATTAGGACTTTATATTGAAAATCTGAGATCTTACTTAAGTTGGCACCCCCATTTCATTGCAATTAAAGTAATTGTGTTGCATTTAAAATAACAAAAATATTACGCGTGGTGCAAAAGTGGGTAACATGGTATCACTGTTTAATTCCACTTTCCCAAAATCCTCAAAATAGAAAATTGCTGCTTAAGCGGTTTTAGGGACATTTAAGCGCATATGTAGTTTTTATCGAATGGTAGGGGAGGGCTACAAAGTTGTAAAAAAGCGTAATTTTGACATTCTCAAACGTGACTTATTTTTCATTTTGAAGAAAATAATTGATGGATAACGAAAAATATATAATCCGATACGATTTGAACGATTTTCACAAGCCGAAATAATAACAGTATTTTTCTGACATATTTTAAAAGTATACTTTACATTTAATGGTATACATAATATATTTTTTCTTCTAATCATCTAAGCTTTGTTACCCAATAGGTCTTTATGACGCTCGCGTAAATCCCCAATTAGCATCGTGGGCTTCCCTGCCTAGAAGATAGTATTTTCCTATCTTGACAACCAGTAAATGTAAGATTTTAAAAATAAAATAAATGTGGCATTTTCTTTAACGAGAAAACTAAAAAAAAATACGTGTAGCAAAAACTGAAAAACCTCGCAACACTGCCGACAAGACTATTCTGCCGTCCAACGGAAAAACACCGTATGTGACATTTTTTCAAAAATGAGTTTTTGATGTTTTTGTATTCTGCTAGCTTAGAACTTTCTATTGTTGCAAAAAAATCGATATTTTAATAAAAAAACTGCTTTAAAAAAGAAATAAATTTTGCCATTTTGTACGTATGGTTAAAAAACGGGGTTATAAAGTAAACAACAACTTTAAGAGTTTTGTTCAGATGAACTAAAAAATTTTGAGAATATATTCTTTAAATATTTAACAATAAGGTAAGACAAACAAATAATTTGATTTACAAACCCTTACCCCTGCCTCCGCCTTAAATTTATATCTTATATGTAAATTGCACGGAAGGAAGGCAAATCTTTAAACGCCATTTTCGCAAAAGTTATGAAAATGCACATACGGTGTTTTTCCATTGGACGGCAGTAATAGAATCTTCGTACCCAAGACCTTTTAGATACCAAATTTTGCAAGCGGTTTAGAAAATATTTAAAAGTTGCAGTATTTTTTACTAACTCAGTATAACTAAATAATTACCCTCAATATTTTATTTTAGGAAATCTAGTATCCAAATATTTTTTGTGTCCGTTGATGGCTTAGCGTGTAAGGGTTAAGCGCACAACGGACGTGAGGTGGGTTCGAATCCTGCTGAGGCCAAATACTTATTTATAAGTTGGTCGAAAATTTAGTGGTTAGCTCAACACCAGACGGACAAAGTGCAAAATGTATCGACGCTGAAGGCCATCAAAGGACCCGGGCGTGTCACTGTGTGTTTCACTTTGCCGTGTCCTGCGCAACCGTAGACATGCGGACCTCACTCAGTTGGTAGGTTTAGTAGTGCCCCCTGGGTGGGGACGAGGTCTTAAGTTGTCGCTCATAGGACCGTGGTTCGGAACCCACGTTAAGCTGTAGGTCCCGTCTGGCTGACATCACCCAGACGCACAATAAGCCGAGCGGCTTCAGTGCATGGGTTATCCCGGCCCTATTCTAATCTAATCTAATCTAATCCAGATATTTTAAGGCAATAGTAAATTATTAGGTAATTTTTATTTTTCCACTTTCACATAATATCACACTTTTATTTACAGTCACAATATATTTTATACTGAAATATATAAATTACCACATGAGGTCTATTAAAATATATTACTTTATCTGAAAGTTATTTAAGAAATTAAACCATAAGCTCTTTTGTATGCATGTTGTTACACTTTACAAACAAAGATTTTTTTGACTATTGTTTTATTTTACCGCAGGGTTTGTTCTTAATTTTAATGCCGGAAAAGTTGTATACAGTGTTAATGTATAACTAACTTTAGATATACAGAGGTGGTATTTGTAATATTTCATGGAAATATTTCATAAAAAAACTGTTTAAATTTAGAATACCGTTACCCCAATTCGCAAACCTTGTATCTGCATAATTTAAGATTTTACAGGAGGTAAGAAAATGTTTTTGTTTGGCCTAACCTAAAATGTTAAATTTTAAATTAACTGTTACCTACTAATTATAATACTGTGAATGGAGGTATAGGGTTTTCGGGTAACGTTCGTTTATTGACAAATTAGTAGGTTTTAATCAATTACGAGGCTTGCGAATTAGGGTAACGATATGATGGATGAACAAAGGTAGATATAATGGTCGGTCTATATATCAAGTACAGCGAAGTGATGAAAACGTCATAAAAAGAAAATTATTTACCTACTAATTTAACGATCTATGAAACATTAAAAAGTTAAGTATTTGTCAAAAATTACTTATTCTTAGATTTTGCAATAAAATTTATTAGAAATAAAAAAATAATAAACAAATACCCTTACAGAAAACCAACTAGTGAGTTTCGTTGTATACAGAGATTTTTATCAAGAATACATTTTTTTGAGAAATCAAAAATAAAAAAGTTTTCCATGTGGTTCAACATTTCTGGCGGTCACATGTATAATAATTTATATATATTTTTTCTGATGCCTAACCTGCTTTACTATATTGCAATTTTCTTTTATAAAGGTTCACACAGGCAATTATAATCTGTAGATTTACACGCTATTGTTTTAGTTTGCCGAAAGACTTACCGGAAATTTTAACAATAGTGTGCAGCGCTTTTATAGTTACAAAAACTAATTTGTTTTTAACCACCCAAATTACTTATATAACAGTTTTACAAGATGTCGGTCTAAATTAGCGTGTGATATTTTTGGGAAATTGCAGTTACTAAACAAACTTTTTATGGGAAACAACTACGGTAATACTTTTTTATGAGACCAGGAAAAGTAGCGACAAGAACTTTTTAAGATTATATGGCGAGACAAGAGGACCCATCCTCTCGTCTTGCCTTGTAAACCAAAAGCAAACTTATCAAACCAATTTGACAGGTGCCTAATAACTGTTATTCAAGTGATAAGGTTATAAATACGCGGGGTGAAGATTCGCACATCCGCACAATTTATCCAACCAAGTTCTTATCCAAGAAGTGATCGAATTAACATGTATGCAATTATAATGGTATTGACCATTGGAGACTATAGTCAAGATAATAGTTATTTTCCTAACAAGAGCGCAACATGATACTTTCCCGCATGCAAATGTAGTTAGACGAACGACGCGCGGCTGTGTTAGGATAAGCTTAAGGCAAGGCGCAAATTGAGACACGTATAAAGCTGCTTCCAGACTTGCAACAATTCGCCAAATATCCTTTCAAACAAACCAACCTATTTGCGCGCTCCTTTGATGCAAAAAACCAACAGGCTCTGGATCACCACGGAATCATTTCCCAAGCCCTTGGAACAACGTGAATTTCGTCCACGTCCACGTCCGCGCCATGTGCGGCTATGTGGCGAATTGTTGCAAGTCCGGACGCAGCATAACGCGTGCCACGCGACGCAGCACAGCACGTACTTTTGTAACTTATAAAATTAAATTATTCAGCGCAAATTGACTAGCGACGCGTAACTCGAAAAGACGTGATTTTTGTGACAGTGACATGGTTTCTCGCGTCGCACGGGTCAGACGCGTCTCAATTTGCGTCTTGCCTAAAATTGGAAAAGACACTTTGCGCAAGTAAAAATTATTTTTCTATCATTCAAATTTATCTTTATATTAATATTATTTTTCAACGTCAAATTTGTATACCTTAAGAAACATACAAATCCTGATTTTTTTTAAATTTAATTAATAGTAGAAATGTGAGTGCAACTCCATATTATAAACTACATAATGAAAAATGCTAATACCTACAAAATATTATATAATTCGTTTTTTTGACAATAAAAATGTGAAATGTAGGTCATAGTCCTGCCTTCTAATGGGTATAACATGTATTTGTGAATTTTGACTTTTATATGTTGTCATTCTAACAACCAATTACAAACATTGTCTAATGTGAATTGTGTATTTAAGTTCAACTTTTCGGACTCAAACGGGTGTGCAAAGTAACTACTTTGCGCATGCGAATAGATATCAATATTATCATTATTTTATCACATGGTTTTAATTAAAATAAACTTACCTATCTCCTTTGTACAATCCCGTTTCTTCCAATGCCCAATCTATCCACAGTCCTGGTGCATTGTCTTTTGTCCAGCACCAAACTTTGGACTATTCTGGTCATAGTCAACTTTTATTGCTTGTAATATCACATATTCTGTGCCATCCATACAACTTTAAATAAAAAATGATAATTTGCTAGTTAAATTAGTTTTTAAAAAGTATTTTTTAATTATTAAAATTTACCTGTACAATGTATTTGCATCTGCAGAACATTTATTTGATTCTTCTATACATAAATGAAGAGCTCTTGTTTCTTCTAACAGGGTTAGTAAGTTAAGTTCTTCTCTGCCTAATTGATATTCCAGTTCAGCCTGCTGAATCCGAACATCAATATTACTGGAAAAAGAACACAATCAATTATTATTACCTAAAAATATAATACATTTTTGCTAAATGTAATAAAAAATTGTGTCAACGCATAAAATACCTTAATCTTTAAAAACCTGAAATTCTAATAACCTTTCTTAACCAACAAAAATACTTTTTATTAATAAAAATGAAAGCAAATTGCCTTTGAAATAGATTTCTTGATATTAAAAAAAGGTAAATAGGGGGTTTCCTTTGATAAGTCTAGATTAATATTTATACCTCCATGTCGATACCTCAGTTCAATAGGGTAAGAAAGTCAAAAAAAAATTAAATTGTTAGTTAAAAGTTGCTAGTTTTAACGTTCCTTATTCATCTATTTACCAATTTTAATGTAGAAATAACTCGTATTTTATAAATTTGATTCATAGAGATCTAAATACATAACAACTTCAAATTTATAAATATTTTAGTTCTCTAGTGTAATAACTAGGCTTGTTAGAGCATATGACTTGTTACCCTATTAAACTGAGGTATCGATATATGGAAGCGGCTCTTTCCCCCAGTCTGTCAATTTTGACGTGTTTCGGGTTTCTGACTGGGTGAACGCGTCACTTTTTTGTCGGACAAGTTTACCATAATGTTTTACAATTAATTTTTGAATATTGTAGCAAAAATGTTAAGTGTTACAGTCAAGAAACCCGCCCAGTCCAATTCACGCAATATGCCAATTTTTTAGCACAATGTTTATAAATGGAACCCGAAACATGTCAAAATTGACAGGCTGGGTTAAAGCGCCGCTTCCATATATGGCGGTATGAATAAAAGTGGTAGATTCGTCAAAAGAAACCCCCTCCCGTAAATAGATTTTAAAAAGGTTATTATCATAAGGTCCATTTTATTCTTGGACCAGGCACTATCAAATAAATAGTTAGATAAATGCTTTTTAGTAACATGAGTAATATTAAATAATAATTTTCAAAAACTTACTCTGTTATATCTAATCTCTCCAAGGCCATTTTTAAATTTTTAATGGCTAATCTTTTATTGTCAATATCAGTCTTTAATCGGCCTAACCTATCTTCAGCTTGTTTCTTTTCTACACTTGTTAGTTCTCTATTATTTGTACCATTATTGTTATTATTATTACCTAAAACAAAAAAAAGTAAAGATAGCATATAAAGTAGATGAACGTACTCTTTATACCAGCGATGCGATTCAACGGCTGCCAGCCATGCGCACATTTCAGGTCTCCTTTTTTAGTAATACTGGCATTAAAAAATCTTTTTAAACAACTGAAAACTGGTTTTAAAAAATCTGATAAGAACAAAAAAATATACATTCAAATTAAAAACGTAAACATCAGTGTAAGGTACGCGCACATACGAAGACATCGGACGGACGGTACGGATCGGAAAAAAATAGTCCCAGTAAAATACAAAAATTAAATGATACCTACAAATGCCAGTCAGGGGTCAATTTTAAAAGTAGGTAGACTCCCCAGTTGTAATTGGTTAAACACCTTGTAAAATAACGCAATTTCTTGGTAATCTCCGATCTGTATGGCACATATGGAACGGTATCGGTCAAACTTTAATTCACGATGCTATACCCATATAACATTTTTTTGCCGGCCATGTACATTTAATTTACTGGCATTGCCAACACTCTTTAATGGCAAGGCATTGGCAAAAAGGTATCAAAAAGACACGCAAGTAGGCAATTGGCCGTTACTGGGCCACGTGTTGCAGATAATGTGATGGCATCCGTCATTAATAAGTTATAATGAAAAAATGCGTTTCGGATGATGGATCCATCATTAATAAGTTATGCCAAAAAAATTCGTTTAGGATGATGGCATCCATCATTAATAAGTTATTGGCAAAAAGATAATAAAAAGACATGAGAGTGGGCAATTAGCCGTTATTGGGCCACGTGTTGCAGATACTGTGGTGGCATCCATCATTAATAAGTTATGATAAAAAATGCGTTTAGGATAATGGCATTTATCATTTCACCAGTTAATCACACAACACACACTTATTAGGTAATAAATACACTTAATAATGTCTATTAAAAAACTCTTTTCTTTAAAAAAGAAACTAAAAAGCTAGGCAACCACGTAGAAAACAATTGCACAAAGCGGTCAAACAAAAGCAATTTTTCATCATCGGTCAAAATCGTCAAATCTTGTATTTCGGCTAAGGGGAAATTTGAATTTTTCACCTTCGGTCGAAATTAACCTAGCTAATTATACCATCAATTTATTTTTATTCGCTCAAACATACATAATAAACATTTTGTTTGACTTGTAAAAAACATAAAATAATGTCGTTTAGCTGCCATTATAAATAAAACAGATCAAAAAAATTGCTCTAATGTTAGGTAAATAACAATGTGAATAATATGGTTTGAAAAGTATGAATATGTGTTGAAGGTTTGCCTTCAAAAATCCAATATTTATTTGTCTGCAACAAAAAGGCATGCTGTATTTAATCAGGATTGCCGGCATTTTTGTATGCTTGCCGTCCGTTCGCCTGCATGTAAAATTTATTGGCAATTAAGTGTTTATTTAGGGTTGACTTTTTAATGCGTATTAGGTGTTGGCATAATATTGCCACCAATTGCCAATGCTTTACCATTAATGCCAATATGAAAAATGTATATTGCCGGCAAATAGTGTTTGTTGGGTATTTTACCGAAATTCCGGTGCCTAAAATCCGCACATACGTGCGCTGCTTTATTTAATTTCACTGGGACTTTTTTCGATCCGTACCGCCTGTTCAATGCCGTCGTATGTCTGCGTACTTTAAGTGGGAAACTTTATGGAATACACACACTCCGGACAAACAAACTTTTGTTCCAATTTAATCTTATGTAATTTTTGGCTTAGTTGTAGCTTTTTTCATCAAAATTATTATTTAATATTTGGTTATAATTGGGTGTTATACAGAGAAGAGCCAAATGTTGCATTTTGAGCCGAATTTTCGAACACCCCGTGGAATAATTTAACGTCACAAGTTTTTCCCAGTGTATTGAGTTTTGAAGCCCCGTCTTTTCTTAACATTTCTGTTTTTAATTTCTATCGATATCTCTATTCTAAAAGAAGATACAAATTTTTAAAGAAAACAATGCAATTTAATTATGATGGTCGCAACATACGCTATAATGCCAACATATTGGGGAAACTTAAGATTTGGATGGTTATATTTCCGAAAGTAAAGAAGAGTACATCAAATGTAGCATTTTTTGAAAGGTCTTCAAAAATCTTTTTACTGGTGATATCATATACAGGGTGTTATTTTTTTAAATAACACTTTTTGTCGTACCCTGTATACCCTAAGAGATACCAAAAATCTGATTACTGATTTGGAAACAACGAAACCAACTTAACAATCTAATTTTTGTATTTATTTTTTAACAAAAAAACAAAAAATAAGGAAAGTTTAAAAGTACATCTAGGCCAAAATTTTATTGTCTTTTTTAAAAACTTGTGTTATTTTTTTGGAATGGGGATACTGATATAAATTAAAAACAGAAATGTTAAGAAATGATTGGGCCTTAATATTCAATACAGTGGTAAAAAAATGTGACGATAAATTATTCCGCAGGGTGTTTGGGTCAAAATACAATAATTGCCTCTTTCCTGTAAACACCTAATCCTATAAAACTTTTCCAATCCCCATATTAAATATTAATCTTGAAAAAAGAAGCTACCATTGGACGACAAAATAATTAAAATCGGTAAAAACCGAAATGTTATTTAAGATTGAATTTTAACAACATTTTTTTGTCCGCTTTTTTTTCTCCAGGAGTGTACTTTATATTTTCTAGACTTACCACTTATTATCGAATTTAGTCTTAAACCTGGCACAGTAAGTTGTCCTCTAAGACTTTGAATAATATTTTCTTTATCTTTCAAGGCATTTCTTAAATTTTCTAGTTCCTTTGCGGCAAGTTCTTTCGGTATAGATCGTATTGATGAGTTAAGAATACTGTTATTGATTTTTTTTCTTCGTGGTGTGTTAGATAGTGAGACTTCTATACTAGCCATCTATAAAAGAATAGTAAGTTTAATTCTTGAAAAAAAAAAAAAAGAAATGTAAAGTAATTGTAATTGTATGAAAAACAACTTAAAATGATTGTACTATTTTATATTAGTCTACAAAGAAGAATATTTCAATTAGTACGTTTATATCGAATAATTGAAGCTAGCTTAAGTTAAAGCGGCTTTTAAAAGTGACTTAAAAAAGCAATATAAACGCGCTTAAAAGTGACTTGTATCGTTCAAGTCAAGCCTGAAAATAAGTAGGGTTGAGTTCACTGAAGCCGATTAGAAACAGGATATAAACGATTCAAGCAGGCTTAATAACCGCCTAACTTCAGATGAATGCCCCTCGAACGTCATCAGTGTCAATCTCATATATGATTTTGACATTTAAAAAAAAAATGAGTTGAAAAACAGGTAAATAACCTTTAATCACGCTCACACCAACAACAGCACACAAAACGGGACTAAATAAAAAGTGAGGTGTGTTTTTTATTTGATGTCCACTGTGAAGTTGGATGCAAAACTGCCGCATGCGTACGACGATGGTCTGAAATGTGCTTAACCTCGATTTTAAATCGACTTTTAAGCCACCGAAATAAAAACGTAGATTTGGAAATCGCTTCAAAGCCGCTTTGTTTTCAAGCCAGGTTATACCATTTAAAAAAAATATTTTTTGAATATTTATTTTGTCAATTTACCGATATTTAAATAACTAAGCTATGATGAAATATCTAGTTAGTGCAAGCAAACTTCATAGCTTTAAAACATCTTTAAATTTTCGAAAGATATTGAAATATAAATATTAAAGCAATTCCTATACAGCATGTCGGAAGTTCTTACCCTTACCCAATAAGAAACGTTTTATTTACTTTATGTTACTTATTTTCCACGATAATAACTTTTTCAGCACGAGTGGGAGGCGAGTGCTGTAAATCATACGCGAGACAAAAATAAGTATTCCATGCAAGTTGCATACTATAGTTTTTCTACGACTATTAATACATACATATTAGAATTAAGTAGAATATTAAAATCCTGTACTTGAATACGAATTTCTAATACAGTATTTAAAAAGTATTTAAAAACCGCTGTATTCGCATACCAGAATACCAGGATTGGGTATTTATGAATACTGAAGACCAATAAAAAAGTCCTTATTCCTAAAGAAAAGAACACCACACAATAATCTTATACTTCACTAAATTTACATTCCCTTGTTCAGCATCTCAACATTCAGTACATTCGAATACTTTAAACCTAGATATTTGAATACCTAAAACCTGTATTTAAATACTCTAATTAAAAAACGGTATTCACAATACAGAATACCGAATATTAAGCAAAAAAGTATTCAGTCGAATACCGAACACACTGATTTATTCAAATACTATTCGAATACCAGCCTAATGTGTTTTGAATAGGATTCAGAATTCGAAGTATTCGAATACTACCCAACTCTACACAAGAGAGTACTTAATTACTCGCTACTCGACTAAATTACTACCCGTGTCTCAACAAGGCTTAAATCCCGTTAAGATTCATGAGAAGCATCAGAAGATTTCTGGAATCTGCTACCTAAAGATAGCAGGTGTAATATTTATAATTATATGTCACTACCTGTATCTAGAATACAAGAATCAATATACCAGAAATGCGTAACGCCATATAATACAGAATTACTTAACAATAAAATCCAAACATAGTTTACCATTAAATCATAATTTATATAAACAATTATTTTAGTGCAGCAATTTCCATAAAATATTATTGTTTTTAGTTGTATAATATGCAAAATAATAATAATATAACTTTTTTTTTTTTTTTTTTTTTTATCTTTAGACAAACCACGAAGGCTAAAAGCCTAAATACTAACGTACCGTGGGTGTCTTAAGCGAGGTAAGAGGGAGTTTGTTGACACGGGACTTAAATACTTGAAGATTTGGGGGGAAGGAAAGACCTCCGCGGGCAGCCGGTTCCACAACCTAGAAACTCTAGGGATAAAAGAACGAACAAAGTGGGAAGTTCGGGGCCTGTCCAGTTGGACCGTATAGGGATGCATACGCGCGGAACCACGGGTTTCTCTGTTGGGAACCATAAGTGGAGGAACTATACTGGACAATTCTTCAGAGCAGAAGCCATGGAAGTACCTATATATATATTTATTATATAACTTATAACAATACTGCCTTTTATCCTCATTTTTTTATAACCCTATTAAATTATACAGGGTTAATATCAATAACAATACGAAAAACTTTAAAAGTTGATTTTTTGTTCATAACAAAAAGTGGTTTGTTATAAATAGTGGGTCAAAAGCGCATATATAAAAAAATAATTCTTAAATATACAGGGTCAGTTTTTTCAAAGTTTAGTACAGGGATATCAAAAACCGCTGCAGCTACAGAGATAGTTAAATGAGGAAAGAATTTTAGTTTTTAGAGCTTAGTTTAAATCACTTTTTGCTTCGTCCGTAAAAATCATGGCTTACTAGATATTTTCGAAAACCCGCTTTTTTAACAAATTTCTTTTCCTTTGTAGCTCAGTTAATATTTGAAATAGGAACAAAGTGAAAAAAGAAAACTTCTAGATAAATATCTTCCTAATAGAAAGGTAAAATCCAATATTTAATGTAGTACTTCGTTTTTGAGCTATGACATAAACTTGCATTTTAAAAAATGGAAACCATATTTGGTTATGAAATTTTTAAAAAGGTTTTTTTATAAGATTTTTAACGATGATATTTTTAAAAATTGTTTCCTTTTCTCTTTTGACGCGCGTTCTAATGAATATTTTAACTCTCATATGCTTGTGAGACTCAGTTTAGTAACAAAAATTATTTAGGTTTATAATGTAGAGGCATTGTGTCCAAAAGGAATCAAATTTGGTTTTAAAAAGATATAGCATTGGTATAGGCAATAGTGGTAAAATTTTCGATAATTTTTAAATAGTAATGGTCCTCTTTTTTAACTTAGTCTAATTTTATTTACTATTTCAATTATTATAGTGGTAAATTTAGTATTTGAATTGATTCCTACTGGTTAAGTGTTAGTTTTCGATATTTATTTTATTCAATTAAATTTGTTTTTTAAAGTTTAACACATATAAAATAATATTAATGTCTCTTTAAACGTATTAAATTACTTTTAAAGATAAAAACTTAAATATTTTTTAATTTTAGATTTAAGATTTTTATAGATTTAAAACAATAACAGTACTGAATAATAATAAAACTAGTTTATTTGTTTAAGGCCAAACAGCATAAAAAATAAATTTAGAAATAATTATGTCCACAACTACGTTATTTTTTTAATATTTAAAGTATATCTTGGTATACTGTACACATTGTTAAAAACCTTATCAAAAGGCCCAATGATTTTTATTTAAAAATGCAAGTTTATGTCATAGCTCAAAAACGGAGTACTACCCTGTCGAAAAAAAATCAGGAGATTCTGATGGTTTTTACCGGTTTTAAGGGATTGTATTGGTTTGTTTACATATTTGACTTAACCTTTCTATTAAGAAGATAATTATTTACAAGTATTCTATTTTAAATATTAACTGAGATACAGAGGAAAAGAAATTTGTGGAAAAAACGAGATATTTTACCATTTTTCTACCACAATAACTTCCTAATAGCTAGTAGGCTTTTGACTCACTGTTTATACAACAAACCCCTTTATTTATGAACAAAAAATCAACTTTTAAAGTTTTCGCATTGTTATTGTTAAAAACCCTGTATAATTTATTAGCGTTATAATAAATGTGGATAAATGGCATTATTGTTATATGGTATATTATTATTATTTTGCAGAATATACAACCAAAAAACAATAATATTTTATGAAACTTGCCGTACTAAAATACCTAATTGTTTATATAAATTATAATTTAATGGTAGGAAAGGTTGTAAACTATTTATATTTAGATTTTATTGTTAAGTAATTTTATAATTTATGGTGTTAGGCAGTTTGTAAATATTCAATTATTAAAATAAAATTTACGCATTTCTGGTATATTGATTCTTGTATTCTAGATATAGGTAGTGGAAATCATATTATTAAGTTATTTAGGTATAAAAAACCAATTGCTAGATAAACATTTGTCGGTAGTGTATCTGTCGAATCAATATTTAATAATAATAATATTTATTTATTTCCAAAAATATTTGT